>JAJEKV010000234.1:477500-677123 GCA_021234155.1 Isoetes taiwanensis
TTATAATGAAAATAATAAGAGCATAGGAGGTCAAGTCCCAAAAAATCAAGATTTAGTTTTACCCAAATGTTCTAGAATTGGAGAATGCCCAAAGGGTAAGAGGAGGAGAGAGAAGAGAAGAGGATCTAGGAGAGATAGAGAAAAAGAGAAAGAGAAAAGAAAAAAAATACAATAGAGAGCAAAGACAAAATAGAATGAATCTAGGAAGTTCCAGACCCCCATGTTCAGAGAGGAGAGAGAGAGCTGATCTATATATAAAAAGAGAATAGAGTGGGTGAAAGAGGGCAGAGAGGGAAAGACCAATAATAGAAAGAGAGAGAAGAGAAAGAAGAGAGAGAGGGGCACGAGAGAGGGGAGAGAGAAGAGAGGAAAGAGAAGAGAGAATGTTTTAGAAGAGAGAGAATGAGAGAGAGAATGAGAGAGATGGGAAAAGAGAGAGAGAGAGAGGAAAGAGAGAAAGTTTTAGGAGGGAAAAAGAGAGAAGAAAAGAGAGAGAAGAGAGTCAAGAGATAGAAGAGAGGAGGAGAGAGAGAGAGAGGAGAAAAATAGAAAATAAGGAGAAGAGAAAAAAGGATAAAGAGAGAAAGAGAGAGAGAGAGAGAGAGGGAAGAGAGAGGGCAGAGAAAGAAAGAGGAAAGAGGTTTCTTGAAGAGAGGAGAGATAGAAGAGAGAGAAGAGAGGAAGATAGAGAAAAGAGAAGGAAGAGAGAGGGGAGAGAAGAGGAGAGAAAGAAGAGAGCCTCATGGGGGTATGAGAAGAGAGGGCCCGGTAAGAGAGACCTAAAATATAGAAAGTTTCAGCCTAAAAATAGAAAGTTTTTAAAACTTTGCAAATGCTCAAAATAGAATGTTCTGGAATGTTGCAGATGCTCATGGTAAACACCTCAATCCAAAAATAGAAAGAAAGAGGGAAACGCTAAAAGCTCAAAATAGAATGAGCTAGAATGTTGCAGATGTTCAAGGGTAAGCACCTCATTCTAAAAATAGAAACTTTTAGTCTAAAAATAGAAAGTTTGCTTAAACTTTGTAAAACTCAAATAGAATGTCCTAGAATGAAGATGCTCTATGGTAAGCATCCACCTAAAATAGAAAGTTTCAAAGGCTTTAAAATAGAAAGTTTTTTGAAACTTTGCAAAAACTCAAAATAGAAGGTGGAATGTTCTAGATGCCATAGATAGGGTAAGCAAAGAGAGAGAGGATAGAGAAAAAAGAGAGAGAGGAAGATAGGAGGGAGAACCTTGGAGAGAGAGGAGAGAGAATTGATAGAGGAGATAGAGGAGAGGGAATGAGAGGAGAGGAGAGACACATGAAGAGGGAAGAATGCTTTTGGAGAGAGAGAGAGAGAAGAGAGAGAGAGAGAGAGAGAGAAGAGAGGGAGGAAAGGTGTGAGATGGGAGAGGGAGGAGAGAGAGAAGAGAGAGATGGGAGGGAGGATGGAGAGAGGAGGACATGAGAGAGAATAGAAAAGAGAGGGAAAGAGGAGAAAGGAGAGGAGGAAGAGAGAAGAGAGAGAGAGGAGAGAAAGGAGAGAGAGGAGAGGAGAGAGAGAGAGGAGAGAGAGAGAGAGAGGAGAGAGAGAGAAAGAGAGGAGAGAGAGAGAGGGAGAGAGAGAGAGAGGAGAAAGAAAGAAGAGAGAGGAGAGAGAAAGAGATAAAGGGGAGAAGGGAGAGAGAGAGAAAGGGGAGAGAAGGAGAAGAGAGAGAGAGAGAAAAGAGAGAAAGAAGAGGAGGAGAGAGGAGAGAGAGGGGGGAGAGAGAGAGGAAATAGAGAGAGAGAGAGAGAGAAGAGAAGAAGAGAAAGAGGAGAGAGGAGGGAAGAAAGGAGAGTGTGATGGGTTGCAAAGAGAGAGAGGGAGAGAGAGAGAGAGAGATGAGATGGGAGAGGGAAGAGAATGAGAAAAAGAAGAGAGAGGAGAGGGGAGGAAGAGAGGAGAGAGAGAAGAGAGGGAGAAGGGGAGAGAGAGAGAAATAGAAAGAGAGAGAAAGGAGAGAGAGAGGAGAAGAGAAGAGGAGAGAGAGAGAAGGGAAGAGAGAAGAGAGGGAAGAGAGGAGAGAGATAGAGAGAGAGAGAGAGGAGGAGAAAGATAGAGAGAGAGGAGAGAGAAAGAGAATAGAGAGAGGAGAGAGAAAAGGAGAAGGGGAGAGCCTCCTAGGGGAGGAGAGAGAGAAGAGAGAGAGATGGCAGAGAGAGGAAGAAAGAGAAAGAGAGAAGAGGGGGAGAGAGAGAGAGAGGAGAGAGAAGATGGAGAAGAGAGCAAAGAGAGAGGAGGGACAAGAAGGGATAGAGAGAGAGAGAAGAGAGAGGAGAGAGAGAGAGAGAGAATAGAGAGAAGAGAGAGAGAGAGAAGAGAGAGAGGAGAGAGAGAGGAGAAGGAGAGAGGAGAGAGAGAAAAGAGGGAAGGAAAAAGAAAGAGAAGAGAAGATGAGGAGGGGAAGAAGGAGAGAGGGGAGAGAGTAAAGAGAGAGGAAGGAGAAGAGGAAGATTAGAAAGAGAGACGGGAGAGGGGATAGAGTGAGTTGAGAGAAAGGGAGATGAGGAAGAGAGGAGAGAGGAGATATATATGGGAAAGATAGAGAAGGGGAATGGTGGGCCCAAATTGAGGGCTCAGGAAATGGAAAAGGAAAGGAGATAAAGAAAGAAAGGTCTTAACGCCGGGCCCTTTCTAGTATTATAATAAGAAAATAGCGGAGTGAGTCCGTGGTGTCTGGGGAGTGAGTATTCCAGCCCATCCGAACGGTGGAGGAAAGTTTTTTGAAAATGGCTTGATCCACGGGCCGTCGGGCCTTGGCCTCTTAAAAGCTCCCAAGTTTGGTGGGACAAAATTTTTGGTTTACCACGGACCTGAACCCCGGACATTGCCCCCAAACCCCCACCCTTACCACTAGACCAACCAACTTTTTCTTGAAATAATAGGAAGTCCATGCTTAGTTAAGGCTGGGGCCTAATTAATTCAAGGATACTCTAGGATGTTCTAGAATGTTCTAGAATCTCTTGGAATGTCCTAGAATGTTCCAGATGCTCATGAGTAAGCACCTGGGCCTAAAAAATAGAAAGTTTCAAATAAAAATAGAAGTTTTTTTGAAACTTTGCAAATGCTCAAAATAGAATGTTGTGGAATGTTCCAGTGTGCTCATGGGTAAGCACCTCGCCTAAAAAAATAGAAAGTTTGAAACTCAAAAAAATAGTTTTTTTTTGAAACTTTGCAAATGCTCAAAATAGAAAGAATGTTCCGTGATGCTCATGGTAAAAGCTAACTAAAATAGAAAGTTTTTTGAAACTTTGCAAGTACTCAAAATAGAATATTGTGGAATGTTCCGTGTGCTCATGGGTAAGCACCTCAGCCTAAAAAATAGAAAATTTCAGTTTAAAATAGAAAGTTTTTAAGACTTTGCAAAGGCTCAAAATAGAATGTTCCGAATGTTGCGATGCTCATGGGTAAACACCTCAATCCAAAAATAGAAAGTTTTTGAAACTTTGCAAATGCTCAAAATAGAATGTTCTGGAATGTTGTAGATGCTCAAAGTAAGCACCTCATGCCTAAAAAATAGAAAGTTTTAGTCTAAAAAAGAAAGTTTCCATAAACTTTGTAAAAAACTCAAATAGAATGTCCTAGAATGTTTCAAATGCTCTAAGGTAAGCAGAGAACCTAAAAATAGAAAGTAGAGAGAGTCTAAAACAAAAAAGTTTTTTAAAACTTTGCAAAAACTCAAAATAGAATGTTCTAGAATGTTCCAAATGCTATAGGCCAACCACCTATGCTCTAGAAGCACCTCAGTCTAAAAATAGAAAGTTTCTTGAAACTTGCAAATGCTAAAAATAGAATAGGAGGAGGTGATACTTTGGAATTGGTAGTAACTGTGATGTGTATGATGGGTGTGTGTAAGCTTCACATGGGTGATACTTTAAAATTGACATACTTTAGAATTGTGCCTCATGGTATGTTACTCATGAATAATACTTTGTAGGTGCTCATGGGTAAGCACCTCAGTCTAAAAATAGAAAGTTTCAATCTAAAAATAGAAAGTTTTTTAAGACTTTGCAAATGCTCAAAATAGAATGTTCTGGAATGTTGCAGATGCTCATGGGTAAACACCTCAATCCAAAATAGAAAGTTTTTGGAAAGAGAAGATGCTCAAAATAGAATTTTCTTGAATGTTACAGACGTTCAAAGGTAAGCACCTCAATCTAAAAATAGAAAGTTTTAGTCTAAAAATAGAAAGTTTGCTTAAACTTTGTAAAAACTCAAATAGAATGAGAGAATGTTTCAGATGCTCTAGGGTAAGCAGAGAGGCCTAAAAATAGAAAGTAGGAGAGTCTAAAAACAAAAAGTTTTACAAAACTTTGCAAAAACTCAAAATAGAATGTTCTAGAGTGTTCTAGATGCTATAGGGCAAACCACCTATGCTCTAGAAGCAGAGCCTAAAAGTAGAAAGTTTCTTGAAACCTTGCAAATGCTCAAAATAGAATATTCTGGAGATGATACTTTGGAATTGGTAGTAAGTGTGATGGGTATGATGGGTGTATGTAAGCTTCACATGGGTGATACTTTAGAATTGACATACTTTAGAATTGGTAGTAGAGGTAGTAGATGTGGCCTCATGGGCATGTGTGAGTATGTTACTCATGAATGATACTTTGTTGGTAATGGAATAGAGGGTTGAGCAGTATGTATGAATAAGACTGTGTAATACCATGGAGTGCAGTAGATGTGAGTAAGATCCTCATAGGTGATACTTTGGAATATGAGTGATACTTTAGAATTGGTAGTAGGGCATGTGTGTATATGGACTTGCATAGTAGTAGGTGTAAGTAGGCTCCTTATGGATAATAAGGAGGGAGAGGGAAGAGAGAGAAGAGAGGGGAGGAGAAAGAGAGGAGGAGGAGATAGAGAAGAGAGAGAAGAGAGAATAGAGAGTATAGAGAGAAAGGGAGAAGGGGAGCAGAGAGAGGAGAGAGAAGAGAGAGAAGAGAGAAGAGAGAGAAGAGAGAATAGAGAGGGGAGAGAGAAGAGAGAGAAGAGAGAAGAAAGAAAAGGAGAGAGAAGAGAGAGGAGAAAGAGAAGAGAGAGTGGGAGAAGAGATGCAAAGGGAGAGAGGAGGGACAAGAAAGGGAGAAGAGAGAATAGAGAGAAGAGAGAGGAGAGAAAGAGAGAGAGGGAGAGAGAGGAGACAGGAGAGAGAGGAAAGAGAGATGCTTAATGGGGTCCAAAGCAGGGAGAAACGAGGTCACGAGCCGAGAGGAATACTACAAAAAAGAAGGGCATGGGTTAGTCCAGATCGAGGCGAAAAAAAAGTTTTGAGGCCGGAGGAGCCGAGGAATGGGAGCAAGAGAAAAGGAGAGGCCAACCCATCGAGCCAACAGATGAGAGAGAGAGAGAGAGAGAGAGAGAGAGAGAGAGAGAGAGAGAGAGAGAGAGAGAGAGAGAGAGAGAGAGAGAGAGAGATGCGCTGGGCCGAATTTAGAGATGAGAGAGAGAAAAAATAGAGAATTTGAGGAGAGAGAGATGGGGGAGAGATGGAGAGATGGGTGAGAGGGAAAACCCAACTCTCACCCTCGAGAGATGTTTCATAGTAGTAAACCGGTGGAGGATCATCCTCAATTGGCAAAGATGTCCCAGCCCTTGTGTTCCATTATACGTAAGTTCCAAAGAACACAACATGTATGATCTTGGAAGCTTTGGCAACATGCACGCAAGTGTTTCGAAGTGTTTCAATTTTTCCTTAACAATCCCAAATCCATTCTCCACACACACACCGCCCTACAAATCCTTTTTGTTGAACTTACCATAAGCACCCCGGGTTTTGAGGAAAACTTTAAGGAGAAAGGGCCCGCTAGAATAGGCCGAATCACCTAATAGAAGAGGTGGAATATTTACTCGAACATCTTGATCAAGAGGGCTGCCCCTTCCAAGTTTTCTCCCACTAAGAGTCACCATCGGTTCTTGCAAAATTTGTTTTGAGGCAATTTTGTTATAGATGGAGCTCTTCTTGAACCGGTTTGAATCATGGATCGAACTCGTTTCTTGTTACACAAACATTTATAAAAAGTCCGCTATGTGTCACAATTCCTTGCATGAGACATGAATGCCTCTTATGTCTCATTGTAATAGTCTTCCCATTGTCTTTTTTTTGGGTTTCCTCCATAAAAATATGGGATCCGGCTAATCGCACCATATATATTGGGCAAACCCTGTTGCATCATGGAATTCCTTAATGCAATCAATTAATCTTGCACCTGTAGGCATTGCAACAAAACGTTTGTAAAGCATTGTCTTCAAGCCAAAACAAGCGTGATTTTCTTGGTATATTTTTACATGTTGTTTTACCAACATAAAATCTTTTGACCGACATGTAAGGGCATATCCCCTCGTGCAAGAAAATACGTAACCATAGCAAACCTTTCCCGGGATCAACAGGGGCCTTACTTTAATACCAGGCCCGACAAGATAGGGCACAATTAAACCTACCAATCTCTCAAATGTGGCTCTCTTCATCCCGTAAAATTGGTGCCACATATCATCTTCAAAGGAAGCTATACAATTCCATGCGTGGTTATCAATATTATCCCATTGTGTTCTCTCGCCTTGGAGCAATCCAAAATCTTCTTGGTGGTCTTCTAAGAGAGCTGGAACCCGAGAACCATTAACGCCGCAGGGAAGAAAAACATACCATTGTTGTCTTCTAAAACATCGCCATCTAACGTGGTCATTGGATCTTGAGCTCATTGAGTTCCAATAGCTGCAAACAAGATAGGGCAGAATGCAAACCGAGTGTCAAAGCACGAAAAGCATGGCAATCATGCCAAGAATGACCGGATCCATGGTTTAGTGGCCGGAATCGAAAGAAAGGGGAGGGAAAACTAGAAATGAATTATCCCACATAGCCCGCCGAACCAAGAAATAGGGGCTTGAATATCCCACAATTTTTAGGGAATTGAACGTTACGAGAGAGATTATCCCACATTTTCTCTCGTCGGCCGGAATTGATGCGATCGATCGATAATCCCAAGCAAACAAAGACAAAAACCGCCAATAAGAGGAGGCCGTTAAGCCTCGAGACAATCGTTTTCCTCTCCTCCCAAAAATACGAGGAAGAGGGAGGAACCGATGTGACGAGAGATGGATTTTTTACTGAAAGCATGTGGGTCGACGAAAGAGAGAGAGATATGGGAGAGAGAGAGGGGAAAGAGGAGAGAGGAGAGAGAGGGAGAGAGGGAGAGGGTAAAGACAAAGAGAAGAGAAGACAGAGGAGGGAGAAAGAGAGGAAAGAGGACAGAGAGAGAATAGAGGAGACAGAAAGAAGAGAGAGGAGAGAGAAGAAAGAGATGGGGAGAGGGGATAGAGAGAAGAGAAAAGAGGGAGAGAGAAAGGGAGATGAGGGAAGAGAGAGGAGAGAGGAGAGAGAAGAGAGGGAAGAGATAGGAGATAGGGCACATGGGTGGGCCCAAACCGAGGCGAGGCCGGCCGGAGGCCGGCCGAGCCGAGGAAAGGAGCAAGAGAAGGAACGCCGTGCCGGGCCCTTTTCTAGTTTTTATTATTATTATTAACATGATAGATATTATTAATGAAGTGAGATATATATCAAGTATTTTTTTCACTATTGAGTGCCTAGTTAGAAGTGACAAAATAGCTATGACTTGGGTTATGACTTAAAAGATTATAATAGATTTTTCTACGTCCACGAAGACGAAAGCAAAGTGAAGAGCAAAGCGGTGAAGTGCTTAGAGGGCTTGGTGGATACGGGGATGTATGGTTGTTCACGAAAACATTTAATACATTGGTGTGGTAGGGTCTTTTGTGGAGAGGCACTCCTAAACACTTTAGCACTCCAACAGTTTAGAAGAAATCAAAATTTCAAAGTCATAGCACAACCTTTATTCATGGATTTTAGGATTTTCAACACTTCAGCAAGACGTGGCATTTTTTATACGTTCAAAAACCAGACCACTAGCACTTCAGCATTTGCACAAGTGTCATTCATAACCATCACCATCGGCACTTTAAATAGAATTTGAAAGTTCTAATTGTTTGCCTAGAGGCGACAAAAGAACACATTTTTTCGAGCAAAGTGCTGAAGTGCTTAGAAGGGTATGATGCCTCAGTTTATCTTTTAGTGGATCCTCCGCCTCGTCTTATGAAGTGGTGTTTGGGTTTCAGCACTTTTTAGCACATTCAAAAACCAAAATAAAAACAAAGCATCTTTGACAAAGTGTGACATTTTAGCACTTCAGCATTTGAAGGACGTTGTGTCTTAAGCAGTTAAAGAAAAATGACAGTCAGCACTTCAGCACCTGACTAGAATAAATAATCCAAAATGCCTATTTGCTTAGATGCGACAAAAGCGCACATTTTTTCGCGCAAACTGCCGAAGTGCTTAGAAGGGGGTATTATGCCTCAGTTAGTTTATCTTTTAGTGGGTCCTCCTCCGCGGATGATAAAAGAACCTTCCTTCCTTCGTCTGCCTCGTGTTACGAGTGTTCGGGTTTTAGCACTTTCAGCACCTTCAAAAACCAGAGCACCAGATAAAAACAAATCATCTTTGACAAAATGTGACATTTAGCATTCAAAAACCGGACCATCAGCACTTCAGCATTTGAAGGAAGTTGTGTCATAAGAAGTTAAAGAAAAATGACAATCAGCACCTCAGCACCTGACTAGGATAAATAAACAAAATGCCAAAGCTCCTCCTCAAATGGACGATTCAATGGATGCCTCGGCTCCATCCCCCGGGCAAAATTCCGCACTGTTCTTGGCATTTGCTTTGGGTATGGTAGTAGCTTAAATTCCTGCCCAAATGTAAACTAATTCATTTCTGTAAACTTCAGGATTTTACCAATTTCTGGCCGCAATCAGCTGTGTCGGAGTTCCAGCAGTTTTGGTTCCATATTTAGCAGTTGATCTCAATCTGAACTACCAAGATGCACTCATAATCTCAACTTTATGGTCAGGCACTGCAAATATAGCAACAGGAATGGTGAAGGCATTCGTGAAACCGTTTCGGGCTTTAGTTTTATTGCATTTTGTAAATCTACTGGTAAATTTTCTTCTGTCGGCATTGTGCATTTGCAAGTAATGAGCGAAACTGAAATTCGGTTTGTCACAGGGCACATTACTTCTCTGGGTTCCATGGGTTTCAGGGCAAAAAAAATCTTCTGATTTTGATTTCATTGGTTGCAAACCATCGCTTCCATTATTATGTCTGTTTCTGCTTATATGTGCTCTTGGAAGAAGCGGATATCAGAAATATTCTCCAATTCCGTCAGCGGCGGAGGAAATCGGAAGGCAAATTGGAAAATTATTTCTCTGTGCCATTATTCCGACTACCTCGGTGATAACGGTTCTCCAAATCTGCTCTGTAGCTACTGCCGTAGCTTGCTGTATTCTACTGTATTTTCCTAAGTATTCCACAGGCTCAGCTCTACCGTATTTTCGTCAGGATTCTACGGCCTCTAATACTCCCCCAGATACGAATACCATAAGGTAGTGTATTTCTATTTTAGTTGGGTCTTGGATATTGCTAATACTGACCCTCGTTGTTGCATTAGATGCCTTGGATATTCCTTCTGGCGACACATATTCATTCCTATGTGCTCTCTGCACATGGCTATGTCTCTCGTCTGGAATATATTTCTACAACAGGGGTCACTCATGGATGCAAATATAGGCTCCATTAGATTTGCACCACAATCTCTGCTCGTATTTTACCTCATCTTCTCAATCTTAACTACGATAATAGTACGGCAGCACAGACTTGGATTTGTGGAAGATAGAGAGATGCCATTTGGGTGGGGGCTTTCTCTACTTGCCATAGCCTTTGGACTTATTCTTCAGATTCCAGAGTTGTTCCCCATTGGAAGGTTATCAATATGGTGGCAAATACCTCAGTATTCTATCCTTGGGATCGCAGATGTGCTAGTTAACAACAATGAGCATAATCTCTTAAGGTCCAAGGAATTGAGAAATGTCTTAAACATAACCAGTGAAGCCGTTGGTGACTATATCGTTACTTTTCTCCTCTTGTTCAACAAGAGAGGGCATCTTTGCATAATCTTCTTATTAATTTTCATTATATGTATAATTTCTTTTATACTCTTTCTCTACGGGAGCAAACCATTACCCCAAACAACGTCTGCTTCAGTTGTTGGTCCTCCTTGTGATGTGGCTCCTTTAGCTTCCTCTCATAGTATATCTCCGTGCATTTCCCAATCTGTCCTTTCGCCAGTTACACCCCTTGATATGGTGTCACTTGTTCCCCATGTTGGTTCATCTGCTCTTATGCAGCGCAAGGTAGAGGTTGTGGAGCCTTCTTCTAATCTGGTTGTGCGTCAAGCACCACCAGATGTAGTTCATCTTGTTTCAGATGTAGAGATGTCTCAATGTGCGATTGTGCCTTTTGTTTTTAATGTTGCTGGTTCCCTTCAATAGCCTAAGAGTATCATCAGTCTAGAGGATGGTTGGAAACATGTCTCCCTTAAGAAGGCAGCTCAAACAAAAACAATCTCGAGCAGTTCATATTGGTGATTGAGGCTTACTTTGGTCGTAGTATCTCTAAGGCTACCAGGTAGCTTTGCACAGAGAGACTATTTTTCCTATAAGTTTTAAACATGTATCTCAGTCTCATGTACTTGTTTTCATAATTTAATGATGAATATATCTGTCGTCCTGTCAAAAAAAAGGGGGGGGGACCCCAAACACATTATGAAGAAGCACATCCTCATGAAGATGAAGATATATGTAATTTCTTTTGAAGCTAACTAAAAATGAGTTGATTATGATTCATATGACAAGTTAGGCACCATTGCATATAAAAGATGTTAAAGGAACTTGGCATGTGGCACATGTTGACAAAGTGTTGAAATGCTTAGGAGGGCCTAGAAGGGGGATATCGAGGGATGCTAGAGACCTTATCTAAACATATGTAATTGAGTTTCAAATTTTTCTTTTTTCCTTTTTTTTTTTTTTTCCGTGTTCTCCGCCGCAATCTAAATCAAGGTTGAGGAGCCACGTTTCTGGGTAAATGGACGAAGAGATCTCCGCCGTAGCTACCTCTGCCATAGCTGCTGGCATTCAAGAAAGCTATGCTGCCGGAGAAGGTTTGCGCGACTCACCCAGATGTTTGAGTTTCTAGAGTCGGAATTTCCCTCTGCAATACCAGCAACTCTAAGAAATTATTTCTCTATTTTTTCATCTCCATTTCCGATTTACTATAGCGTCTAGGATTTCCATAGATCTCCATGAACTAGCCTGTCAAAGACTAATTCGCGAGATCTAGCCCTCAATTAATGTCTGCAGCACTATTGGGGTGTCGAATTAAATGCTATCTAAGAGCAACCCAGAGGAATTTGGCCTCTTCCCGGGCTATGGGGTCGATTTTGCCATGTTCTGGATTGTTCGGAGTCTCCACGCCATGAGGGGCCGTGGAGCCGTTGGTTTTTTGTGCATGCAATGCATGCAATATGCTCTTGATCCCAGATGAATTGTGGAGTCGCTAGGAGGAAATGACGAATTGATTTATTCCCTTGCCAAAGAATTGATGCTCTGTCCAAAAGTAAGTGAGAATCCCCTGTTTTTCAAATGATATGGCCCCAAAAGATAAGATTGAGATCTGGATGCAAAAGATTGAGATCTGGGTTGTGCTAAAAAATGGCTCTTTTGTGCTGCAAAAATAGCAAAATGTGTCGAATCATCTGTTGTGTGTATAAAGCTTGAATGCAGATCAGAGAAGTTTGTGAAATTGGTAAGTCGTGGTTGGGCAAAATTGGATACGATAAAACTTCGAGAGTAAGTTGGGCCGTTGGGCCTCTGTCTTGGGGAAGAAGATCATCAGGTGAAAGCCGTTGGGCCCTGTCGCGAAGTTTCAGAAGTGTAGAAGATGGCGTAAGAGCAAGAACATGGGAGAAGAACCATTTGCAACCAGATAGTCGATTTTTGGGGCCCTATTTGTATTGGTCGATTTTAGGGCCCAAATGTGTTGATGATGCTGCAAAATATGGCGATAAGTTGATGCTGGTGTGGATCCAAGTAGCGAAGGAAATATCCCTTTAGCAGAGGGGTTGAAGAAAATAGTTGGATAGACTGAATGAGTGACCGCTGCTGCTGGGCCTATGCCCCTCCAAGATGGCTTCAAGGTGTTGCAAAGAGGGCTTTCTTACCTACTAATGGTCGGCTGCAGTGGAAAAGTTGAAGCAATAGACAGATGTGATCAGCTCCTTACCAGGTAAAGCACAGGACAAATGGATGTTTGCCGACCACAGCAATGTTCTGTGCACAAATTCGATGCAGAAAGAAACTGATAATTCCGGAAGAGTGGGTGCTACTGGCTCTCTTCAAAATTTGAACATGGACTCTTCTGCAGCAACAGACCTATATGATTCCAAATATTCTTGGCGTTTTTGTTGATGCATGTACAATGGAAGATGTTGATTCTTTGCTCTACTGGTGGTTCTCTTCACCCAAAATATGGCTGATGCCTCTGATATTTTTCTGCCTTATTTGATGAAGCAAGGACATGCAAGCTCCAGTGCTGTCGCTTTGCTCTTGAGGAAAAAGCCCTATATATCAATGAAAGGGCAAGAATAGCCCTGATGTTGGTTTGAAATACAGGCCTGTGTGCTTAAGCTGGCTTGAAGAACAGAGCTTTATTTCCATGAAACATGAAACAAAGTATGGATATGAACCAAATAAGAACTATATCATGCAAGAACCAACGTTGCCCCTTTTTGAGACAGTGACAGATATGATAGATAATAAGCAAGAAGAATGTGTCGATGAAGAACCAGTTATTGTTGACGAATAAGAACTTTATGCTGCCAAAAACCAATTTTGACCCTTTTTGAAACAGTGGGCAAATATCAGACATATGAATCTGAGAAAGTGTCAATATAGAACCAAATAAGATTTTCTGGACTTTTGGAGATACTTGAAACAAAAAACAAGAGTAGGATCATGAGCCGAAGAGACCCCGGCATGAGGCGCTAGTGTTGATTTTTGGGGTTCTTGGCATGCACCTTACAGCAGCAAGGCATGCACCTTACAGCAGCAATCCATGACTGTCGGATGCCACAAATGCTCATGAATCAAACACAAGAGTATAAACCATAGAATTTAGGTTCACACAGTTAAAAACTCATTGCAATAGCACTCGACACAATGGAACTCAAAATTTTTGTAGACATTAATTTTGCCCATACCCTGGCCATTTTTTCTCCCTCTAGACCCTAGCTTAGATTTATCTGTAAGGTTTTTCAATTTCATGTTCCAATGCTTATCGAACTGCCCTAATGTATTGAGCTCTACATACATCGTGATTGGATACTCGTTAGCATGTGCTGCTCAAATGAGTGCTCACAATCAGTTGCTCATCCTCCGTATATTCGTTGCATTAGATAGAGAAATGTTCGCGGAGGCCGCCGCGATAAATTTCTTGTAATCAGCTAATTTTTAGCTTACATTGAAGTAATATAGGTCTTTTTAAAAATTTTATTGCCCCTAAGAGGTTGAAAAAAAAAGGTTGAAGAAAAAAAGGGGGGAACTTCAAGATCTTGATGTGGCTAACCACGTGCTAAGATAGCTCGATGTGGCATTGAAGTGCTTAGAAAATCAAAATTGTTAAAGTGCTTAGAATGTTGAAGTGGTGAAGTGCTTTAGAACGAATGGATACGTAGAGGGTATGTTCGTTCGCATAAACACCTTATAAGTTGAGGTGGCATTATTTTTTATGGAGAGGCCCTCCTAGACCCTAACTAAAAAAATAGTGTCTATGTCTATCTTTCTATCTTAAACACTTTAGCACCTCAATATTTTAGAAGTCAAAATTTCAATGTTATGGCATTTGCTTAGAAGATACAAAGAGCAGCCTTATTGGCAAGTCGAGTATTATTTTAGTGCAAAATGCTGAACTGCTTAGAAGGGTTATGCCTCTCTTTATGGTTAAAATCGTTCTGTGGGTCCTGCCTTGTCTTGTGAGATATGTGTGGTTTTCAGCACTTCAGCATTTGACAAAAGTGACATTCCGTGGCATTTTAAACAAAAAGTGACATTTTTTTATTTAACGTCCGCAATTAACAAGTATTCCAAAATGCCCAAACTCCCTCGAATTTTGTTGCTCCATAATTGCTTTGGGTAGATGGTATTGTATGGATAGAGTAGCTTAAATTCCTTGCTTGAATGTTTTCTAATTCACTTCTATAAAACTCAGGACATTATCAAATTTTGGCCACAATCACCTACTTCGGAGTTCTAGCAGTCAATCTGAGCTACCAGGCTACACTCATAATCTAACTCTATGATCAGGCACTTCAAATGTAGCAACACTAATTGTGGAGGCATTCCTCAAACGTTTTCGGGCTAATTCTGAAATCTACTGGTAACGTTTCTTCCCTGGGCCTTTGTATTTTAAAATGAGCCAAACCAAAACTTTGTTTCTTACAGGGCACATTCTTTCTCTGAACTCCATGGGTTCGTGCTGTATTTCATTGCATTTTTTTACCTAAGGATTCTACATGCCCAGCTCTACCATATTTTCGTGAGGATCCTATACTCCAAAGTAGTATTTCTATTTTTTAGTTGTCTTATATATTGCTATATTGACCCTCTTTGTTGCATTAGATGTCTTGGATGTTCTTTGTGGCCACAAATATGGATTTCTATGTGCTTTTTGCACATGGCTATGTCTCTTGTGTGGAACGTATTTCTATAGCAAGGGTCTCTCGTGGATGCAAATATAGGCTACATTACATTTGCACCACAATTTCTCCTCGTATTTTACCTCATCTTTAAATCTTAACTACCATGTTATGGCTAGATCTTGGTTTATGTAAATATGGGCCTATGCATATCCTAGCAAATGCTGGGAATCATGCAATTTGGGCCAACCCTTTATAAGTTTAAATCTCAAAATACCAAATGTTTAAAATATCTAGAGAATTTAAAACAAATGACGAATACTACCCTAGATTTTAGTATACATGAAATGTATGGACACAATTAGTATCCAATAAAAACAAGGTGCTGCGCACGGAGGGTTGCCCTCCAGTTTCTTCGGGGTGAAGTGGCTAAATCAAACCGTGAACTCATGTTTTCACAATCTATATTTAAATTAAAGTAGACCCCTACCATGTTCTTATAATCAGTTTGTAGGTCCCCTATATACAAGCCCGTTCACAAGTGCCCCTCGATTGAATTGTGTATGCAACTGAGTAGTTTAATGTTGTAGAAATATCTGTACATGTTTTATCTCTTGTAGACACAATCACATCACTTACCAGTACTCACAATATTTTAAGCTATAGGTGTTCATCTATAACACCGTTGAACGAGTCACACATACAATAAACAATCTTTCGGGCGATGTTCCACTTGAAAGACATTGAGAGAAGTTATATTGTTATTCTGATCTTATTTCAATCATATTCTGTCTATTAGCATCACCATTGTGTTGTGAAATCCAGGTATAAAATATGACTCGTAAACGTGTGCCCAGCGTTACTCCGCATAAGTAGGGGTATGAGATTATATGTCATTTTGATATATGATAGATGTATATGAACCACCCAGGAGCTATATTTGTTTAGTTATGCTGGAAAGCATTACCACTTTTAGATATAAATTTTAGCTGTTACTTTTCATGAAATATGGCACACGGTAAGCATATTGACGGTCATGTTGTCAATGCAGAACTTGTATCATGGAGTCTTATTGCAAATATGCTTCTCAGCATGTGTATGTACTACTGTAGATATGCAAGGTTTGAGGATGCAAACTGTGTATTTAACAGATATTTAGACAAGTCATAATTTCATGGAATGCAGTGATTTCGTAAGTATGCAACTTCTACTATGATTCAAGAACCCACAAGAAAGTTATCCACAAAAATTAACTCCCAAATTCGAGGGCCCAAAAGCAGAATACACGATATACACAAATCTCAGACCCTAACAAAATAGTACCCTAAGGTTGTTCAACTAAAAATACTCTAATAGAAGGTTTCAAAACCAATACACTTTAAAACCTTCATCATTTTGGACCTTCAACAAGGACACCACATAATAGGTGACTTGTAAAAGATTTTTTACTCTTATCTCAAATTCTTAAGGCTTTGTTTGAAATGTATAGCATTTTACCATTGTTATGCACACTGCCATGGTTATGCATTAATTGTAGCTTGTTTGGTGAGTTTTCCATTTACATTTTAACCAAAGGTTTAGCATCTGAGATAGATTTATACTATATATGAGTATCTTGCTCTTGAATTCATATAGCTCTTGAATTCATTTAACTCTCTATTTCAATTCACCAAAGAGAAAGGAAAATGTTCCTTAAATGCTTCCAAATTGTACTTTCTTTTGTAAACAACGTGTACCTTGTTCAAAGGTTCCACTCTCAAACAATGCTATGTTACCTTGGTCTGGATATCTTACAAATAAATTACATTTAATTTACCAAAAAATAATTTTATAGTAACTTTTGGGTTGCTTGTTCAAAGAGCTCAAACAACACAACGCTATGTTACTTGGTCTGGATATCTTGCAAGTAAATCACACATCTAAGTTACAAAAAATATTTTTTATAGTAACTTCTAGGTGGAAACAAAGGCTCATGTTTATATTCCCAATCTGTGACATGAGAACTGATAAGTACCTTAGACACCCGACTGCATTTCCTCATACAAAAAGATTTTGTATTTATAGGCAATGTGCCTTGCCATAAAACCATTGGTTGGCAAAACAAACTTGACCATTAATGGCCCTAGCTTCAGAATTGTTATTATGGCAGACAAACCTTCATGTCTACTTAAAGACCAACTGCATGAGCAACTGGTAAGAACCTGCTTTTGGTATTTCTCCTTTCAGATTGTTATACCCAGATGTTATCCAAACATGTCAATGTGGTTTCAAGGTCTATTGTTTTGGGAAAGGTCTATTGTTTTTTTTTTTTGCTTTGTACCAATGTTTTGCAATAACTAATGTCAGTGCAGCATTTTCATATTGTGTCTTTCTTATGAACATATATTCTTAATTGTAGACAAGAGACAATATTATCAACTTTATGATATTATTGAACAAAATGTAAACACAAGATACCAAACTCTTGAGGCCCATGATGCACATTCTAATATTAATGGCAGGGGTTTTTTAATCCTAGTAGTAATGATTGTACTAGCCCATTGTATGGGTCCCATGACCTATTGGTCTCCGTGGACGTTAAAAAAACTATTCTATTCTATTCTATTATATTCTATTCATTGATGGCAGCAAGATTCTGGTGAAGGGTTTCTTCTCCAAAGCTAACTTGCCAACTTGTGTTAAATAATCAATAAAAATCATGCAGAAGGTTATATTCTCTTCCAACAAGGCATAGGCTTACCTTCCCAAATCTAACATGCACTTTTGAGTGTTGTCTGCTCAGTATGAACCTTGTCTAGTTTTCCCTACCAAGCGGAAGACAAAGATACCAAGCCGAAGACAAAGGTACATGTAATTTGCAAAACCTTTTGTGTGATTCACAAGGCCTGTTTCGAAAGACATGCAAACATAAAAGCATATAAGTGCTTCCAGATATAAAACCACCAGAAAATTTATGCATACCCGGAACTCCAGGATGTTGCATAATATATCCAACTACATCATATTTTGCATAAGTAACTGCACGAATCCGACTGAACGCCAAGCTTTTTTATTATGGACCGCAAGTAACACTGCTCCATAAGCTTTTGTTGTATGATGAATCAAAAGAATGTGTTTGTATTGGAATCTAAATTTTTGTGTCATGAGCTTAAATTCAAAATTCTAAAGTCATTGCGTTTGTGTCTCATTGCTGTAATTGTCCCATGTACATTGTATTCAACATGTTAATATTGAAGTATATTAGTCATGCCATAAGGTTTGCGTCATGAACTCAGTTCAATTCAGGCACTGGACTCCATGTCTGGGGGGGTTTACTTCTATGTAAGGGATATATGGCATGTGCGTTCCTTGGGTATGGAGAAACCCCTTTGTATACAACCTACCATCACAATCTTGTTCTCTCAAAGCTGGAATACCATGCTTTTTTGCCTTGACAATACGAAAAAGAACGTGTATAAAACTATGGATATAATGTCCATATCATATCAAGGCAAAAATTCATGTATAACAGGTTTAAAGACTTGGAAGCAACAATTTTATGAAAGAGGTTTTCTATGAAATACATAGCGCTCACTTGCAAACAATAATTTAACATGAAGGGAACACACTGGACAATTTGTCACAACTGGAGCAAAGGCTTGATATAGCTTGTCGCACTTGGTAACAAAAATAGCCTAAATGCAGACCTCTATTCTTCTGGGAAGAATAATACTGACTTGTTCCTTAGTGCCAAAAAGAAGTTTTCTTGTTTTGAATGCACATCTGTCATAAATAAAGACAACAAAAACAAATATATATACCTAGGTGTTCTCCAAAATTGCTCCAAATTGTTCCCATATTGTTTCAACATTATTCATTCTATTCAAATGCAGTTCTGCAGTTCTAATCTGCAATTCTACAATTAGCTACTTCTGACTGATTCTTGCCAAGTCTATGCCCTTGCTCCAAAGTGAAAACCCTGCAAAATTTCTAGGGAATATCAAAGCCTTGCTTTCAACGATTACTAGCCAACATGCAATCAATTATATCATGCAATAACCTGAAATAATAAGGTATATGTCCATCTAGTTTTTAGGAGCAGAAAGACCTCTGTTATATGCACTTAGTTTGTTCCACATATTTGCTTGGCAAACAAAACGTAGAAACCTCTGGTTACTCTAGAGGATGCTCTGAGGAATGGACGCCTTATGAACACCTGAACAAATGCAAAAAGAAAGATTAACATAACATAAAAGAATGAACCTTTGTTTTAAAAATGGATACAAAAGAAACTCAAGTTGCAGGAGAACAAATGAGAATTTCAAAGGAACACTGCCTCTGCAACAAACGAAGATTATAGACCAAAATCATTTCTTTACCTGATGTGATCGCTGAAACATGGCCACGAATGCGGTCTGTTCAATTATATTAAAATAGAAAGCGAGTCTACAAAGGTAAGAGTTTCCGTTTCATGGCATCAAATAAGTAAAATTCTACAAGCAGCGTGCCCGATTACACTAAAATTAGAAGCGTTTGCAGAGACAGGAGTTTCTTTAAAAAGAGACATATGCTAAAAAAAGAATCCTATAGCTTTTATACGGTTTTGTTTTCCATGCGACAATCCTTGAAGTTTAACCCCACCTGATAGTAAGCAAAAGTACGATTTGCCTAAGTTTTGCTAGTCCTTGCTCGAATATTTTAAGGGGCCAAAGCCTTTGCACTCAGACCTGCGAAATGATAAAACCAATCAAAGCCAACTCCCTTAGCGAACCCACAGCCGATCAATAGCTCGTTATCATGCCTCCTGTTTTCCAGCACATCTATGGATATAAAGAATCGTTTAGATTTTGCCCCGTTTCAACTCGAACTAGCTTCTTGATTCACCTTCTTCTAAGTAACACAAAAAAGGGATATTAGCTGGGAACATATCTCCTGGATAAGGTTGGGGTCTTTGCCAAGTTCAGAATGAGGTCTCAACCTTAAGCAAGCTCAGTTTGCTTTCATTTGACATTGCCATAGCCAAAAGCATATGAAGGCAAAGCTTTTGAAGGAAAACATGACATGAGATAGGAGATCCGGATAGCCCAACCAATAATAAACACCAGAAAATAATAAAAAGGGAAGAACAGACCATCTTCTGAAGCACCAAATTAGTTGCAGTACCATAGCCAAATGTGCCTCCTCTGCACTTTCGCCCTTAGCCCTGCTCTTCTAGAAAATAGAAATGCTGTTTTTTTTTCATGCGACACAGATGCCCTTCCTTTTTTCGATTCTCAAAAGCCAAAACCTAGCAAGTAACATTACATTTGCTCGACGTAAGCAGCCAGGGTTCCCCTGCCGTAAGTATGCGCCATTTCCTAGCTCGAAATGTAAGACGCCATATAGCAACCGAGCATTTACACGCAGCAGCCAGTTTTTAGCAGTCATCAGCATATGTTAGGTATATGCCAGCATATACTTGAATATTCCCACATACCCACATAAACGAGGGTTTGCCCCCTAGGAGCAACCCAAAAATGGCAAATGTCTCCATTGTAGCACTTAGATTTTAGTACATATATGATACTTATGTACCAAAATAAGTGTCTAAAATAGCAACCCAAAAATGGCAAATGCTCCATTGTAGCACTTAGATTTTAGTACATATATGATACTTATGTACCAAAATAAGTGTCTAAAATAGCAATCACTTATTAAACTTGGAGAGGAATTGAACGTGGGTTAAGATCACAGAGCTAGGGGAGGGGAGAGAACATACTTGTGGGTCCCACGCTTGAGAACAATGATGTACCTACAATTAAAAAGCCCACACAAAACAATGGAATAAAAATAAGGTGCTACAAGAAATTTATCGCGGCGGCCAAGGCCGCCGCGAACATTTCTCTTCGCTGACTCACTCGTATATGGGGGGATTTATGTAACTTTGGCACAAGCTTCATGCTGCATGACCTTAAACCCAATCATAAATTCATCTTTGAGAATTTCTAGTCTGACGATGTTGAGCCACGTGCGTCCCTTCATTTTAATGACTTGCTAGATGCGTTGCTAGGCTATACGAATTTATGCTTATCAAGGATCCAAAGTGTCATGCTTTTGCGAATTAATTGTTCAAAAGGAAGTAAATAAACTGAAGGAAATGGGACTATATCCTCATTTCAATCTTCAAGAATGGCGAACTGGTCTATTAGACATGGATTCTTGCTGCTGGAGACACATGACTTGATCCTTAAAGAAAAATGTAACATTGAAGATAATTTAAAAGGACTTATAAGAACATGAAAGGAAGCAGCGTGGCCAGTACAGAAACCAGATTAATACCTTGCTTGGGGATGTGATCAAATCGCTTCAAAAATCCAAGTTTTGGAGTGTGGGTTTTGCTTGATTCGGCTGCAAAACAGGAAGACCAGGAGGAAAGCATTAGAACATGAGCGCTCAAGATCTGGTGGAGGTTGGTTCTATAAGCCCCTTGACTTTTAATTTGCACAAATATTTGTATCAGATGCTTGCATAAAGCGAAAATCAGATGCTTGCATAAATCTAAAATTTCATCAGGGATCTCCTATTTCTCCTTTGTCTGATACGTCCAAGCTTCAAAAGCTTCCCAATCTCTGTGGCATTGAAGATTTGGGCCAGAATATCTCCGACCAACTGGTTTTCGCGCAGATATGAGCTTCAAATAAGGCACGCTACCCAAATCCGTGAAAAAGCCCACAAGTTGCGTCTCAGATCAAGCTCAAATCGTACAGACGGGTTCAAATTCCCGCTCCGCTCCATCTGCAAAGGGGTTATATATGCTTCATTTCAATTGTTAAAAAATCCCGCGGATCGCTGAACATGCCCTTTTTTCAAGGCAAGCAAGGCCTGGCCGTCGGAGTTGAGCACCATAGCCGAGCTTGGAAGAAGCAAAAGTAGGACGAAAGGGCCAAAAAACTCGAGATGGGCGACGTTTTTTTTTTTCGGCCGGGGACATGTTCATATTGAAGATCTGGCTATGGCGAAGGTATTCCGGTACTCTACGTGTGCGAATGGGCTGAATGGGCGGAATTCAAAACAAATTAAATTTAGTTGATTGAGGACGGGACGAAAATAAAGTTTTATATTTAGGTGAACGAAAAAAATCAAACTGGATTATATATGTTTAGAAAACAATGTGGGTTGCCCTCGTAACTATTATTTGCTAAAACGTGTATTATTAATTTTGGACCCTTAGATCGAGGCATATTCCATAGGATATGCCACATTAGAAGATCTGGGCCCTTGATGCAGCATTTGACGGGGCCAAACACTTACGTGGCTCTATTATTTAGGGTCAAGAAAACCTTAGGAATGCAATAAATACACAATTGACTTCCAGTATACAAATACACCTTCCATCTACAACCATGGCTTCTTACTGAAACCTCGCACCCTCCACTAGATTCATGCTGCATACAATAAGAAGAGGGTTGAGTCTGACCTCCCGCAGGAATGCGGAGAAGATGTATAGACCGCCCCTTCTATGCCAGTTTGAACCCAGTTAAAGCCGCTTTACCAGCATCAATCCGGGGATTTACACCTGGGGAATTGAATCACCTGCCAAATTAGGCAGCACTAGAGAGGCCTAAGAATGAATGCCTTAAGAAATTAAGCCAAAGCATTTAAACTGTGTATTCTCCCTATCTTCCCCTTTCTACAACATTGTCCCTTCTTGTTGCCTCCTTTTGCCCCTCCTCACTCTCTCTCTAGCGTCCTCATTCTCTCTCTAGTGCCCTCACTGCCCTTGCATACAGCCCCCTTGCTTTGCCCCTTTCTGACTTTCTCTCTCTAGGGTTTACAATCTCTCTCTAGCCCCAAAACCTCCAAACCTCCAAAAGGTGCTCTGACCGCGATTTTGAGTCCCCAAATTGGATTCTGAGCATCCTTTTTGCAGCCAGAGACCCCTCAAACTTTGGAACCCCCAAAAACCCCCAAACCCTCAAAAGGTACTCTGACTGCGATTTTGAGTCCCCAGATTGGATTCTGAGCACCCTTTTTGCAGCCAGAGACCCCTCAAACTTTGGAGCCCCCAAAACCCCCAAACCCCCAAAAGGTGCTTTGACTGCGATTTTGGGTCCCCAAATTGGATTCTAAGCACGCTTTTCACAGCCAGAGACCCCATAGCATGGCCACAGAAGATGGGCCAGCCTAGGAAAACCAAGGCAAGGGGCCGCCACGGAAACGGTCCCGATCAGCCATCATGGACAGGGGAGAGTCATCCTCCATGAAGAAAGAGGCTCGGGCTAAGGCTAAGGCCCCCTCAGCACGGCCAGCCCGGCCGGACGGGAGTGATTGCTCAGACCACACAGGAACTCCAGCCTCAGCAAAGAATTGGAGCCACGTCAAAGCGGGCGTGGAGGCTAACAGTGCCCGCATTGAGGCTAACAGTGCCCGTCTGGCTGGCATGGCAGTGGAGATGGAGTCCTCGGCAACCCATGTGCTCAGAAGGCAACTGGTGGTCGAGAAGAACCGCACCACGGGCCTGGAGACCCGCACACAACACGTAGAAGATGGCCTTGGTCTAGCACACTTCGAACGGCAACAGGCCAGGTAGGAGCTCACTGACATGCGGGCCCGCCTAGACTCTGTGTTCACCACTCTGGACACCATGACACAGGAAAGGGAGCGGGCAATGCACGAGACAATGGTCACTGTGTCTCGACTTCAGTCAGAAGTTGAGGAAGCCATCACCATGGCACGGGGAGCGCAGGCCGCTCTTGCAGACAGCTAGACACAGCTTCGCGTTCTTCAGAGTACGATTGGAGCAGCAAGCCCAGCTCTGGACGCCCGTGTGCTGGGGCTCGAGCACGTCCTCACTATTCAGAGCCTGGAGCTCCAGGGGTTGTGGGCAGCCATCCATAGACAGGGCCAGGGTCTCCCTACCAAGGTTCATAGTCACCGCGGCGGATCAGCGAAGTGGAGGCGGCCAAGCAAAGAAGGCCCCACTGAAGAGCTGACCTCCCGACTTCACAGGGCCAAGGACGCAGCTCAGACCGGTACCCCACAACCTCCCCAGTATGTACAGCCTGCACGCCAAACGGGGAGCACGCGACGCTGCCCCACACCTCCAAGCCACCCACGCCATCCCAGCCACCACCACCACCACCTCCCCAAAGGCAGCCCCGCCCACCTTTGACCTGGCAGTCGGGGAACTCGGGGGCCTTGAGGCGAGAGGCCACAACGGTAGTCCGAGGCATGCCAGAAGAGGAGGGGGAGAGTCTCTCCCACAACATCCGAACACACATTCTCGATCAGATGACATTCCCTAGGCCATTTCACATTTCCCGAGCAGCCCGCCATGGGGCTCAGCGCCCAGGTCGTAACCGCATTGTCATATTCATGGGTTGCGGACATGCGTGATCGCGTGATGCCATATTGCGCCGTGGCAAGGCGGCGGGAGGGCCGTCCAGATCGTGGACGGGACCTCACACCCGCGACAGGGGGGAGGCACGCGGGAGCTTGTCGGGGTCGAGACATCCGCCACCAAGGGGTGCCGCAGATTGGTTCGGGGCATGATGCACATTTTTCGGGCCATCGCTGCGCACTTTGCAGACCCAGCCCCAATCGCGGTGAGCGTGGCCCGCTTACGCTTCTCCTACCACAGTCCCCCCTTCTCCTGCTCCTACTCCTGCTTCCTCACGACCCACGCCCTCTGAGCCACATGCTACCTCCATTCCATCTACTTCTCACTCGGCCTCTGCTTCCGTCCTCCACCATGACTCAGTCACAAGATACCACCCTGCTTGCGACAAATAGGAATTGTGCCTCCGGGTGGTCTCATGGAATTGTCGAGGCTTCCCTTGGCAGAAGGGGGACAGTCGATATGGATCTCATCTTTCTCATCCGTGGCAGCCGATATGGATCTCATCTTTCTCATGGAGACATGGGAGCATCTTAGAGGAGCGGCTATCTCGATCTGTAGGGTTACCAACATTTCTCGGTCTTCAATGCCTGTACAGAACGGAGGGGTCATGGTGGGGTTGCTTGCTACTACCAGACAACCTTGGCACATTCGGTCACCCTCCGGTACGGATAGACACAACCGTGCACGTGTGGGTTCGTGCATAATGCCGATGGCAACCCTCTCGTTTTCTAGTCAGCTTGTTATTTCCCTCACGAGAGAGCACCTTCTATCGCAGCCACTCCGATGCGGATAGGATGGACCCTTATGTCGATCTATATGATGACATACAGCAGCACAAGCAGTTGGGTAGGGTCGTCCTTCTTGGGGATTTCAATGCACGGACAGGAGTAGAGCAGCCCATGAGACTTGACATCCTCGCTGACGATGTCCTGCAGCTACGCCCCGCAGAGGCAACCTGGACGCGAGCATCGGATGACAGCCAGGTCACTCGCTTTGTGACCTGTTGCTCTGGCCAGGCGGTATTTTTTCACTTGATAATTTGCAATGTCCTGTCACAATGGCCCGCTTCTCACAAGTGCACCTGCAGACAGGACAATCAGGGGGAGGGTCTAGTGTGGTAGACTATGTGCTCGTAGTTGCACAAGATATGCATCTCATCAATCATTTCCGGATGGGCACCGACAGTCGGGATGAGGAGGTTGACTCAGATCACCTCCCACTTTATTTGGACATGGCTTGGCAAGCCGCCAGAACCCCCACTATGCCAGCCCCCGCCATCCTCGGCCATGCATCGGATTATGAGCAAAGCGGAGGACTACGCCGAGATGCTCATGGACGCCTCGCCAAAGAATTTCAGCAGACCCCCACACTAGAGCAGTGATTGGACTAGTTGATCGAAGCTATTACGAGATGCGCCGGATAGGTGTTTTGGCGGACCCCCCCTCCCCCCCCCCCCCCGCCGCCGCCAGTCGGGGGCAAGAACCTTTCCGCGCAGACCCGGTGGTTTGATGCGGAGTGTAAAGAACACAAGCGCCAGCTCCGTCATGTTCTGGATCCAGGCACCCGCTTGCAGGCCATCACACAGTACCGCGCCCATCTGAAGGAGACAAAGGCGCGGTACCTTGCCAAGCACCAGGGGGAGATGTTCGGCCTGCTGGACACTCATCCTCGAACCTTTTGGCGCAGAGTGCTTCGAAGGCCAGCCCAGCCTACAATGCAGACATCACACCCGGGCAGTGGGAGCGATTTGCAAAGCAGCTCTATGACCCACCGTGGACGCAGTACACCCATGCCCCACGGGATGCCCCCATTGGTTCTCGCGGAGGAGGATGTTGTGGAGAGCCTGCAACGGCTGGCTAATGGGAAGGCGGTGACCTCGATGGTATGCGTGGCCGAGTTACTCAAATGGGCGGGGGCAGCGGCCGGTGCCGATCCTCACTACCCCGCTCAGCGAGCATTGCGGAAGGTTTCCCGACAATGGACCATAAGCGGGGTTGTCCCCATTCACAAGCAGGCGACCTTACCACCGTCCGACCAATTACCGGACGATCATGGTCGATTCAAGATTTGCCAAACCTGTTGGTCGGCATTCTCGAAAGCAGCAGTTGACCCACCGGCGGTGTTGTCCGACTGGCGTCTGCGCACCGTATGTCTTGTGACATTTTTTTTTAAATATGTTTTTTTCAGCCATACATACCTTACGTACGTTTGGAGTATTTTTTAAAAATCAAAAGATGGTGTTTAAATAGAATAAAACATAAAATTGATGTAGGGGAAGTTGGTTAGCATGTTTGTTTGCTATCTAGGAGGCCCAGGTTCAATTCCTGGGAAGTGCAAGTTTACTGTTCTGTGAAAAAACAAGTAGTATTTTATAAAAAAAAAAACGTTAGGAGTATTTTTTTAAAATACGTACGTACGTACAAGTATGGTACAGAATGGATCCTTTTCAAAAAATACGCGTATTTTTGCAACACTGCCCGCTGGGTAGAGGCAGCAGATGTGTGAGCCCTCACACATGCAGGCTTTAGACCCCGCCACTCCGTGATCCAATCCCACTCTCGAAAAAAAAAAAACCCTAAACCTTCTCCAATACAAATCCACGTCGATTTCTAAATATAACCCAGATGCCAACATCATCCTAATACGTATTTCAATACGAATACCACAATAAACCTTCCAAAATCATATGCTACAAAAATACTCTTGTTTATTGCGAAAACATTACAGATAGGTTGGTTAATTTGTACATTTGTGCTGAAGAATTGTGAAAGCCATTTGCACATGTGTAGCTAAGAATCTTGTTTAAAAATAACTTAAGTAGCCCTTGAAGTGGCATCTATGAGGTGATTTAAGTGATTTTTTCTATTATGGTTATGTTTTAGTTCCGGTTGCTAATTTAAATGAGCACACTACGAGGTCAAGTTTTGTTAGTGTTCTTGGTTTAAAAAGTTTAAATAATTAGTAGGTATGGTTTGTAACTGTGTCATAACCTAACTAGTGGTGCAAATGTGCTAAGTGACATACGCATTCGTTTAGTTTTACAGATATAATTACATTATTGTAATTCTCAAAAAACACACGAACATACTAAGACAAACAAAATGTAAATGACCGTTGTCAATGGTTGGAGAGAGTGCATGGAAGATGTATAGGGGAACGGAGATTGGGAGCAGCATTCGCAATCTCAGAAGGGATCCTGCGACTGACGGCAGCCGCAAGTGGGTCTTCTAAGGTTGCAGAATGCTGCAACCAAACTCAGTCCCCCTACAACATGGAAACTAGAATTTACCTGATGCCCAACCTTTTTACCTGTTGAGCGAAATGAGAACTTCCATTCCATGGGCGGAATGAACCACCCGGTTTCCATGTTGGGGGTGAAAATATTTTTACCCCGGTTATTGTGATTCCATCGCAAAAAATTCCATCCCGCGGAATCATCAGGCCGGAGACCCCGTTCCCCCATTATCCGTACCTGACAGGGTCGCTTTCAGGTCATTTATACCTTCTGGCGGAATCACAACTTTGCTATTCCGCCAGATGGAATCACCAATTTACGATTCTTCGAGATGGAATCACCGTTCATGTATTCCACCAGACGGAATCACAACCGTATTATTTATTCCGCGAGACGGAATCACAATCGTGTTATTCTGCGAGACGGAATCACAACCATGCTATTCCGCCAGATAGAATCACGAACGTCTGATTCTGTGAGATGGAATCACCACTTACGTATCCCGCCAGACAGAATCACAACATTGCTATTCCGCCAGATGGAATCACAACCATGCGATTCTGCCCGGTGGAATCACAAATGTAAGATTCTTCGAGATGGAATCACCACGAATGCAGATGAGCGGCAGATTCTCAAAGTATAACTTACATTTGCTCGCTACATTTGCTTGCAAAAGCAAGCAGGGTGGATTGAATTGGAAGAAAATATAAACTTGTGCTACTCCATTTTTTGTGTGCCTGTCCTGCAATTACTTCTGCACAGGGTGCATCCTGAACCTATGTATATAGTGCTTGTGGTTCATACCCTGTAACTAGATGTGCTTCGTACCCCGTAAGATCTTCTGTTTCTTGGTGATCTTGAATCTTCCTTACTTCAGGAATGGTATCTTCCTGAACCAGCCCTGTGCACTTGTTGGCATCCCCATGGAATAATAGGACGTCTCCTATTTCCTTTCTACCTGGTTTCTCTTGCTTGAGAAAATCTCTCTGCAACCATTCTTCTGCCTCTTTCTGCAAACAATTGCATTCTTCAAAAGACTCTTCATTCTCCTTAAAAATTTCCTCAAGGAAAGAGCTCTTCGGAAATTCTTCTTCCATAATCAAACAATTTGGTTCTTTAAATCCTTTACTTCTATCTGATTGCATTGCTGCATTGCTTGATTATATCAGCCAAACTTGGCTTGTACATATATAGGTAAAGAACCTTATTTGTAAGACAAGTCTCTATGCTAGAAGACATGTCTCCTCACATGGCTAGAATTGTCACCTAGGCGTGGTCACACAAAATCTTTTTAAAAAATTCGTGCATTTGCCAACAATTTATGCAGATTTGGGATCTATTTTATGAGCAATAGCCCAACATTGCAGGTAATCCTGGAAGCCAAATTTCAAGCCTAAATTGCTACTATGCCACAAAAATCAGATTGAAGCAGAATAATATAAACCATACATGATTTGAACATCTGCTTGAAAAATTCATGAATGAAGCCAACGTTCTGGCAGAAAGCTAGAAATGTATCCCATTCTCCCCTCCATTTTGAGAGCAACATAGGGATTCACAATCCAGCTCACAGGAATCAAAGTACTGGCTAGGAGAAATCGAAGTACTGGCTAGGAGAAAGGACGGAATTGCAATTACAAAAAGGTAGTTTTTGGGTGGGCCTTGTTTCTAGCTCTGAAACAAACCATCTTTGAGAAGCCCAAATTACTCTCAACCAAATTGGGCTTTATAGCATTGATTCTAGGCTACTCTAATGCCTTCCAAACACCAAGTCCTATAAAAATCAGAGCATTTGGCAAAATTTAAATTTGATATGACTTGCATTTTTGCAACATGAGTTTCAATTCATGATGATAACCCAAGAGCTTCCAGTTCAATTCCTTTCTGTACGCAACCCTTAACCCAAAAACCTCCAGTTCAATTTCTTTCTGTAAGCAACCCGACATTTTCACTGCAAAAATCCATTGCCCAACTCTGAGTGTGTCTGTCTCAACTGGCTAGAATTACAACCTTGCTTTGGCTCAAGAACACTACATGCAATTGTTGGAAATAGCGAAAACTGTCTTCCCACGACCCATCCAAATAGCAACCGAACCCCACTCGCTTGCCACAGAGAAATTGTGAGATTCAGAAGCATTGGATGCTTCAATCCGGCAGCTTGCTAGAACAACCATTTCTATTTAGATAATTGGGTGAAATACATGCTTTGACTTTGTGGACGTTTTGTATCGTATGTGCAAAGGATTGGGCAGCCGATTTGGTCTAGAATATCGCATAATTCCCAATATTACATAAGGCGACACATGTTCATCACGCAATTCGTGGCAATTTGATGGCCACTAACTTCAAACATGTACGATCGGATGGCTTCCAAATGTAGTTTCATGGCAATCCACGACAAAACAGCCTCTACCTAACTCACATAACGCAGTAGGAGTTTCAATCTGAGCCCTCGAACACAACGAGACTTTTAACTTGGGCCCTCGATATGGTACATTCACTAGCATCAAAAGGATATTCTATCACCCTACCTCCCAAGGGTGCCCATTCGGGCACCCAAAAATACCTATCATTCAAAGAAAAAAGATATCATCTACAGAATACACACAGTGATAATTCCTATTGATTTGCCAAAAAACATATCCTAAACACAGCCAAATCAACCTCAAAGTCATTTTGACTAATAAGGGATACAAAAACTTGTTGATTTTAGTATAAAACTTCTTTCATGAAAAAGATGACTCTCTAGGTTGTATCTAGGTCTTGCATATCAAACATATTCATATGATGCCAAATAGTCATGCATTCCTAGGAATTGTCTTCTACAATGAGTAATAAAAAGGAGATTATCTCTCATTATGCTCAAAAAAGAAATGCTTTATAGTTGCGATCTCATTTGGCTATCTCTTACTAATCAATGTACACTTTAGCAATTGAGAATCAGATTTTTTGCCTACAAGCTCAAAATTTTCAAACGACCACACTGCAATGTGATGTTTAACAAAATATGAATGAACCTTGGAAAACTTGGCTGGTCCTAGGACCTCTTAAAGTCACAAGTTTGGACTGCAACAAGAAACCAAGGTGCCATCAATCTTCCTAAAGGTGCTATATACTCCCTACTTCTAAAAGGTTCTAATTCGGGATAGGGCAAAGAGCCTAAAGCTGGCCTTTTTCTAAACATGAAAAATCTCTTAACTTGTGAACACTTGATGGCCAAGGGAGTACTGAATGGGCTACTTCTTTGAGTTTAATTCCTGTTTTGTACCTAAGGTATTTATACTTCATTGCCCTATCCACTAGTTGCGCTAACTGACAACATCCTCTTCTTTGCCCGATTTTCAAAAACTGGCTATTTTTGTTTTTCTCAGATTTACTGTTTGCTCTATTCTTGCACAGAATTCCTCAAGTATGCAAGGCACATGTTCCTGTTCATTCGTTTCTGTTGTCATCAAGATTAGTGTTTGGGGTCCGGGCCCGGGATCGCCTGAGGGACAGATCTCTGTGAGATCCTTGAAGTCCGGCAGGGCAAATCCTGAGACACTCTTGTCACGCGGGATTTTTGCTAACAGAGGAAAGAACAAGAAAAACTCAGATAAAACAGCAATTGCAATACACAATGAAACACACAAGACACTTGTGGAGAACACGGCAATCCATTGATCAAAACAAGTGTACAATGAAGGCTCAAAAGAGCGCACAACAGGCGACCAGCATGTCTGCTCTGTAGTGACACAAAAGAACACTCTGAACCCTTTTTTGAAGGAGCAAAAATGCTACAATATATAGGAACACGGAGTGGCCTACGGGCCTGAATCTGATCCTCATCATGACAACGCGTGCTCCACTACTTGGGCACTCGAACAGGAATCTGAGCTGTCCGCGGCCGTGCTAACAGACAAGTAGTGGCCCGCCGTGGGTCCTACCTTTGGGTCTTCTGCTTCTTGGAGGAGCTTTGACCCGCCGTGGCGCCTTGTGGATCCCTCTTCTTGGACACCGTGGCCAGTGGGGCCTCGCCCTCATGCAGCAAGTATAGACCTGTGTGTCTGCCAGGCACAGGGCTAACAATTAGATACCATGTTTGGTACCCCTGTTCCCTATATTTCTGCTGCGTACAAATCACCCCCTTTACTCTTTATGAATTTTCCTATGGCATCTATGTACAACCTGAATATTTTTGGAGACAGGGGACAACCATACTTAGCCCCTATATCACAATCAATCCCTTCATCCCTTATACCCATCTTTGCTTTCATATTCTCGTATAGTCTTGCTATTGCCACCAGCAAACTGTGGGGTAGATCCAATTGCTGTAATCTCTGTAGAAGTTTGCATCTTGGGATAGTGCCAAATGCTTTTTTGAAATCTACAAAACAACAGTACAGAGTTCTCCCCTTTTATTTGGTCTTCCCCATTAGTATTATGAGGGTTACTAGGTGAATCACAGTTGAGCGATCGGTCCAAAACCCATCTGTTCTATTGCTTGCTTCTGATTTGTTTCTATCAAGTTACCTTGCTATACCATTTTACCATGCCACCACGGACCATGATTGTCATGTAGTTACCTGAGCTGAGAGGGACCCCCTTTCAATAAAGAGACGATTTTATTGCATTGCAAACTGGAGTCCCTCCTTCAGAGCTGCATTGAAAATTCTCGCTACTATTGATATGAGACTAACCCCCTGTGGCTTTAAATATATTTGTTGTGAAGCCAGCAGATCCGGTGTTTTGATGTTGCTTAGCTTGAACAGTGATTCATACCTCTTCCTCCATGAACTCCTCCTCTACCTATTGGTATCTTTTCTATCCCCGAGTTATATAATATTTTGCAAATGCTCTTTCAAAACCCTTATGTCCGTCAACTGTATCTCTCTCTGTTATAATTTCCTCTTCCTAAGCTATGATGACGAGAGATTTCTTGCCCTTCAAAATATGTTAAGCTCCTTCTACTCTATATCTGGAATTGGACTAAATCATGCCAAATGTAATGTTATTTGGCCATTTGAAAAAGTTATTAATACAAGGGTGAAGGCATGGAGCTGTCATACAAGGGCGGCCACAGTGTTAATTAAGCTTTTGGGGATACCATTCAATCTTTCAAAAAGTTTGAAAGGCCTTTGGTCACCAATTGTCGAAAGAATCTGAAAGAAGGTTAACCTTTGGTCCTGCATCTCTGTCCAATACGGGGAGAGATGCTAATCCAATTCTTAATACTACTGATATATTTACTATTCCTTGACACTTGTGGAGCAAAAATATGATATGGTCAAATTTTGGTGATCATGCTTAAACTCATTTGGGGGGAAAAGACAGCTAGAGTTGCCTAGTCAGAAATGTGTCAAGATAAGAAGGATGTGGCATGGGTTGTAACAACCTAATGGTCCAAGAGAAGGCTCTTGCGGCTAAGTTTATCCGAAGGGTTGTTCAAAAGAATGCATCTCCAGCAATTGCTTTTGTGAGTTAGCTTAAGTGGGGTAGAATTAGGGATAGAGTTTTGACCCTGGAGAAGGTTGGTTCCTATTTTTAAAAATTTACAATGGGCCCAGGTACTTCCTCTGTAATGAGGAAAATTCTTGGAGCTTGGCAAGATGTATAGAATCTTTTTAGCTTAGCAGATGTAAGATCTAGGAGAGGGATATGCTACCTCTTGCATTTGTACTTCCATAAGTATATACTAAATGGAAGTTTCAAGGGTCAGCAAGATTGGACTGGGTTTCATAGACTAGATTTAAAGCTTTGGTTCTAAGTGATAGAAGGATCTTCGGGAAGATTATGGGGAATCTCAATTCTCTAGAGTTGTATGGAATGAGAAGTATGAAATCAGAAGAGTGGATGGAACCTTAAGGTCGATATCCCCACTAAAGGTTGCAGGCATATTGGGGCTAGACCAAGAGGAAACCAAAAATTTATTGACTAATTCTTGGACCTCTTTGTGCTGCTCTGAAAATATACAATTCTTTTGTTAGGTCAGTCTACGAGAAAGTTTATGCACTATAACATGGCTGTTAAATTGAATTGGATTGAATTGAAAGATTTTTATCGTCTACGGAGGCCAATCGGCCTATGGCTAAATGAGGTGTACCCTGGACTACCACAGTCGTCGGATTCATCGATCATACAACCCAGGTCGTATGTTGGGGCCTGTGAGCACCTCTCGTTTCGCTTATAGTCATTTATGATTGGAGGCATCTATGATTTTGAAATATGAAATACGATTTCACCTAAGGTTTTGAAGGCGGCTTTGCCTAAGATTTCAGAATATGAAATACGGGGGCTCGAACCTCTACAAAAATAACTCAATATCTTAATAAGACTACTTTAACCAATATACCCAATGAGCTAAATGTGATTATTTTTTATCTTTAATCTATGTTTTTTTTTTTTATAACAACCCATTCAATTGTTTTAGAGATATATGGCCTATGGTTTCAGGAATTGTTATTTTTTACATCCTTTTCAAATCCCCCTATAACCCCCTGTTATTTTATAAAATATATTCTAAACGAGGTCTACCCTGGACTACCACAGTCGTCAGATTCATCGATCCTACAACCCAGATCGTATGTTGGGGCCTGTGAGCATCTCTCGTTTCGCTTATAGTCATTTATGATTGGAGGCATCTATGATTTTGAAATATGAAATACAATTTCACCTAAGGTTTTGAGGGAATATCGACCCTCTATACGGCTTTGCCTAAGATTTCAGAATATAAAAGATGGGGGCTCGAACCTCTACAGCGGGATTATGATCTTTTTGCTATCAATGCTGGCCATTTTCGTCCAGGGGCCAGTTTGGATATGTGTTTCTAATCTGTTCTGATGAAAACAGACTTCTATTAATGGATGCTATCTTAATGTTCTTGAGTATTATTCTTGTCTCGGTGTACAACCAAACAAGCTTCACTTTAAAGGGGGACTTTAATACCATAAATACCCTCCTCACATTTCAACAATGGACTATAACCTACAACTCTGAATGGTTCATCTTGTTCACTTTACTATCAAACTATTGCATTGCCCATGAATGGGCCATCAGAGGCTTCAAAAGGGTGCCAGTAGCCGATGGCCTGTACTGGGAAGGGGGTAGAAGGTGTGGAGATAAGTTTGCTTATACTATGGACATTCTAATATACTTAATGGGTCAAATCTTAGAACTATGGTGGTTAAGCCGAAACTTGGAGTTTGTTGACTCTTGTGATTCTTTGCTTTTAGGGGGGGATGGGCCTCCTCTTATGAAGTTGGTCCCCTGGCCTAGGGTTACTCTAGTTGGGTTGGAGGGTTTCAAGAAGAGGCTACACCCCCCCTTGCTTGTAAAGATACTCTTCTCAAGAGGTCTACCAACAAATGTTTTATGGCAAATTGGAGACTTCTCTCATTTTTGGGGGCTAGGTCCTCATATGGGGGGTGAGAGGCCCCCTCCCCCTTTCACACCTTCCCTAAACAGATTGGGAACGGAACGGGGTGTACTATGGCAAATTGGAGATTCCTCTCACTTTTGGGGACTAGGTCTTTATATGGGGGGTGGGCTCCCTCTCCCTTTCACACTTTCCCCAATTAGATTGGGAATGGTATGGACGAGGGGTAAATACTGGGGGTATGGGGTGACAAATGCCCCTTGGGTTGCCCAGGTTGTGTTAAGGGGGTCCAAAAAGGTTATATGCACCCCCTTGCTTATTAAGCAATTTTTGCTAGGTCCCTATATAGGGGGCGGGGGGCCTCCTCTTCCTTCCCCACTTCCTCCAAACAGGTTGGAAGTTAATTTGAGGTGGGGTAAATACTATGGGGTACAGGGGTTTACAAAGTATGTGTTCCCTCGAGGCTTTCCACTAAGCACATCATGGTGGCTTGGGGGGTTTTGGGTGACTAAGTGGGGTCTCAAATGGAATTTGTACTTCCCCTTGCAACTAGAGGTTACCTTTTCCATTGGTTTACTCTCTGGAATATTACGATATACTGCAGACTTGGCTCACTCTACTGGTCTTTATCCTCTGGAGGGGGGTCCTCCCTTGTTGTACTTTCCTAATAAGTTTGGAAAGAGATGGGGGTCGGTGGGTAGCAGCACGATAAAATTCTATCTACCTTCGAACTTGTGGCCTAGGTCGGCTTCTATTGATAAAGGTCCTTTATCTGGACCCTGTAATAGGAACACCATACTGACAGATTACTTTTTTAAACAAAATGAAGATTGTTTCTTGGAACCTTAGGGGTATAAAAGGTGTTCTCAAACGAGGCAGAGTACTTGCCGCAATTCGTTCCATGAAGGCAGATGTTATTATTATGCAGGAACATAGGCTCCCTGATCTCCAGGCTAGCTCCCTGGGCAAATGGGTTGGCAATAACTATTCCTCCCTTAGTTGTGCAGCCAGTGGGACTAAGGGGGGTACATGTATACTCTGGAAAGGTCTAGTGCAAAAAACATATTACACTGCAGGCGATGGGCGTTGGTAGGTGGTTACCTTTGAAACTAATAATTGCTATTGGGGTATCATCAATGTTTATGCATCTAACAAGCCGGCAGAAAGGGTAACCATGTGGAAGGAGATTGAGTCCTGGATTACCCTCCAGGCCAACATAATAGAAAATTGGATCTTAAGAGGAGATTTCAATATGACTGACACATGGGACCAGAAAATAGGTCTACACAGAAACCTATCAACGGAGGAAGACTCCACCTGGAATTCATTACTTGATAATATTGGATTTGTCTTGATCCCGCCTTCCAATGCTACCTTTTCCTGGTCAAATAAGCAAAAGGGCCAAGACAGAGTTTATTGCCTGTTGGACAGGTTCTATATGGCCAACAAGACATCTGCTTTTATGGATAGGTGCTATGTTGAGGGTGAGCTAGCGTTCTCTCACTCTGATCATGTTCCCCAAAGCTTAACCCTGGAAAATATTTCTATTACTAGGATGAGTGGAAACATTCCCTTTAAGTTTAATACATCTTGGCTGGGAAAGGAGGCCTTCTGTAAGCCCTTCAGGAACTTTGTTTCCTCACTAGCTGGTGTTGATAACCCATATACCATGAAGGGATGGGTTAAGAAGATAGGTCTTGTAAAGAGGTGGGTAAAAGGGTGGGGCAGAAACAGAGCTATGGAGTTTAAAAAGGAAAAGGGGGAAGTCTATAATCTTTTGAGAAAGGTCAAACAGGAGCTGCTATTGGATCCGCATAACATGGTAAAACAAAATACAGAGGAAATGCTAGAAGGAAAAGCCAAGGCTATAGAGGAGGAGGAGGCCAGAGGGGCGGCAGTTCGTTCCAAAACCAAATGGTATGCTGAACTAGACCATGAAAACTCCAAATGCTTCTTTAGGATGGCTGGGGCTAGATTAGCGGAAAATAGTATTCTAATGGTGAAAGATGATAACCTCAATATACTTGAAGATCCACAGGAAATTAGGTCCTTTATACGAGGAAGTTTTGGAAAGCAATTTGAAGAAGATCCCTTACCCCCCTCGTTCCATCTTCGACTAGACTCCTGGTTGACCAGTGTTGATTGGGGGGAGAAGGTTAATGCTGCTGAAAATAGATCTCTACTCCATAATTTAGAGAAGGATGAGATTTATAAAACTCTATGCTCCCTAGCCGCCGGAAAATCTCCTGGTCCAGATGGTTTTCCCCCGGAATTCTTTGTTGAATTTTGGGATGTTCTTGGGAATGATTTTACTAAAGCTATCTGTGGTGCTTGGGCCTCATGCTCTCTACACCCTACTCTTGCAGCAGGTTTTATCATGCTCGATCCCAAGGTTCCCAGGCCTCTTACCTTAAATGAATGGAGACCTATTGCTCTTACCAATGCCATCTACAAAGTGATTATGAAGATTATTGCCAATCGCTTGAAACCCATACTCAATAGGGTCATTGGGATGGAGCAATCAGCCTTTTTGCCTGGACAACTATCTTGAAGCAAGGGAAGGGTTGCATTGGTGTCAGGCCTCAAAACAAAAGTGCGTGTTGGTTAAGATGGATTTTAGAAAGGCATATGATTCCCTTAGATGGGCAGGATTACGTGCAGTCATGTGTCACATGGGATTTGATGCTCAATTCATCTCCTTAGCTCTAGGGATGAACAATCTAGCCTCAGCCTCGGTGCTGGTTAATGGGCAACCCTCTGGTCAATTTAACCTCAAAAAAGGTATAAGGCAGGGCTGCCCCCTTGCTCCCTACTTGTTTCTCATCATGGCAAACCTCTTAACAAGAATGGTCCACCTCAAGGTGTCAGAGGGGAACTTAGAAGGTTTAACCTTCCCAGGAGATGTGGATAAGCTGACAATCATGCAGTATGCTGACGACACTTTTATGTTTCTCAGATATGATGACAATAGCTTTCTCTCTTTCCGAGAGATCTTGTTGTCCTTTGAGGTTATTTCCGGTATTGGTCTCAATGCCAACAAATGCTCTGTTTTATGGCCTACAGATTGCGACATTGATCCCCGAGCTAGGAGTTTGGGTTTCCCAGTAGTCACTGCCAGGGAATCAGTTAAACTGCTTGGACTTCCCTTGGTGTTGGCAGACAGCCTTAAAGGAATCTGGGCCCCTATACTCGATAAATTAAGGAATTACTACTCATCAGTCTTGGTAGCCCAAAAAGGGGTATATAACCAGGTACAAGTCATTATATGGAAATTTATCTGGGGGGGAATGGCGAAGGTGGCTTGAGGTGAACTCTGTCGCGGCAAAAAAGATGGTGGCTTGGGCTGTAAAGATCCCTTCTTACAAGCGCAGGCTCTGACAGCCAAATTTGTTTGGCGTGCTCTACAAGGTGAGTCATCCCCTGCTTTGAGATTTGTCTCTTATTGGTTGAAGCAAGGTAAGCTCCTTGGTAAGCCATCTCTCCCCAGAGATGAGGTGGGTGCTCTGTTCTACAACTTCAAGGTGGCCCCTGGAACATCCCCTGTTATGCGAAAAATTCTTCATGCTTGGTCACAGATGATGCACCTATTCTCTCCTATGGATCCCCCTAAGGATGCTGGGGGATTTAGTTTATTTTGGAACACCGAGATCTGGGAGAGGGATGGGCTTCCCTTGGCCCTCTCACACCCTCGCATCTTTGTCAAGTGGAAGGGATGTGGAATAACTCGATTGCAACATCTCTGGGTTAATGGCAGATGGGTTAACTGGACTACATTCAAGGGGGAAATCGCGAACCCAGGGGAAGGAGACCGTAAAATACTAAAGGAAATCTTAAGGAATGTCACTAATCTGACAGGTATCATGGGGTCACAGGAGAATTGGCTATATGAGGGGCAAAATCAGTATAGTGTGAAGATGATATATAGGGATCTGTGCCAGGAGACCCCCTTGATAGCTGAGATAAGGCTTGGGGTTAGTATGACAGCTACTAAAACCTTACTGTCTAACTCCTAGAAGTCTATCTGTTCTAGGAAGATTCAGTTTTTCATATGGTTAGCTCTTCAGGGGGGATTAAGTACCAAGGAAAGGTTATTTAACAAAGGTATTACGGGTGATGACAACTGTCCACTGGGCTGTCAGGTTACTGAATCCATAGCACACCTCTTCTTCTGCCCCAGGATTGCCAAATTTTGGCAATGGGTCTGTCCTATTATTGGCATCATGGTAAGCCAACTGGTCTGGCCAGGTCTGCTCCTCACCACGGATCACAGTTGCATTGATGCCTCTCTGGTGAATCTGGCACTTTGGGTGATCTGGAAGCATCGTTGTGATGTGGCTTTAGGTGGTCAGGGGATCTCCATGGAGAAGCTAAATTTTTTTTTCAATATGGAGGTGGCTCTTATGGCTCTGTCTCATCATAAGAAGAAAGGCTCGCAATACAACAAGGGACTGGATAAAGTAGGGACCTTGGTAGGGTTCTATTCATACTTTAGGTGTCATTGGGTTGATAACGCGTAAGTAAGAACTATTGGTAATGAAGTGGATCCTGTACCGGTATGGAGCTGGCTCTCTCTATAGTACCCACTCTTAGGTGAAGAAAGTGGATTCTCCTTATAGTACCCTTTAAGTGGGGAAGACGAGCAGATGCCCTCTGTAGTGCTTGTACTAGGACTTCCACATCGTCTGTATCTCCCTTGTAGGGGAGCTCTATTGTACATACTTTCTTAATTTTAATATAAGTATATATCTTACCCTCAAAAAAAAAATAATAATAATAATTCAATATCCTAATAAGACTACTTTAACCAATATACCCAGTGAGCTAATGTGATTATTTTTTTATCTTGAATCTATGTTTTTCTTTTTATAACAACCCATTCAATTGTTTTAGGGATATATGGTCTATGGTTTCAAGAATTGTTATTTTTTACATCCATAACAAATCCCCCTGGAACCCATTGTTATTTTACTACATATTGGGATCCAATACAAAAACGCAGCAGGCATATTGTTGCCCGGGTTCAACAAGATCTTTGTCCAATGGGATGTGGAGCCTCAGAGGAAATAGACCATCTCCCCTTTTTCTTTTCTTTTTTTAATAGATGATTTTTGGAGAGGGATTTGTGCAATTATTGGGTTAACTGCCATGGCCGGTCAAACTAATCAACATAAGTGCAGATACTATTAAACTCACATAAAATAATATTTTCTTGTGGTGTATTTGGAAACGCTGTTGTGGTGTATCTCAAGAAGTAATAAGAATAAAAAAACACCTTCAGCTGGAGGTAGCCCAGGGTTGTTTTCGTACGCGTACGTAACCATTCTGGGCGTACTGTACCTTTGCTTGTGTACAGTACGTCTCGTACATTAAAAAAATAAGGCCAAAACATTTTTTTTTAAGGGTTTAGACCTTACCCTAAATATTTTTTTCCCTCTCTCATTGCTCGCGACCTAATAGCCGCAACCTGAAGTCGCAGGTGCTTAGAAAGCGGAGGAGCAGCTGGTTATCATGGTAGAAGAGCAGTTTAAGGTAGAAGGGGCAAGCTTTTCTCGCATTCTGGAAGGATTAGCGGTCTATAAGAGTTTGTAGAAGAGGTAAATGAAATGTTTGTTTGATTTTCTTTCATTCCTTTATGTTTTCTAACTGAGATCAGCCTGTGCAGATTCCTGGGCATGCCATATTAGCAGGTAAGATTGTTTCTACCTCCCTTTTTTTATTTGTTTTCTTGCATCCATCTAAAATCAGCTTGTACAGCCTCCGAGACATCTCTTTCTTGCATTCTGGGCGGATTGGCGGCCTATAGGAGCTTGAGGAAGAGGTAAACGAAAGTTTGCTTGCTTATCTTTCATCCATTTATGTTTTCTGACTGAAACCATTCTGTGTAGACTCTTGGATATGCCATATTGGCAAATAAGATTGTTTTTATCTCCCCTCTCCCCTTTTTTTTCCTTCTTGCATCCATCTGAAATCGGCATGTACAGCCTCCTAAACGTCTTCTTTTTTGCATTCTGGACAGATTGGCGGACTATAAGAGCTTGAGGAAGAGTAAATGGATGTTTGCTTGCTTTTTTTTCATCCATTTGTGTTTCTTTCTTGACAGAGATCGGCCATGCCTACTATTATGATAATTTTTTTGGAAAACTTATTATCTTTTGTGCTCATCTAACACTGCTTTGTATTCACAATGATGCGATTTACAAACAATTTAGTGTTTATTTAGTGTTACGATCATACGAAAAAACTAAAAATACAATAAATTTTGTATGAATGTACTACTGTACGTACACAACGTACTCTACGTACTTTACGTACGATACGCCAAATAAGACAACTGATAACAAACGTACATAAAGTACGTAAAACCTCCAAGGTACGAATAACGTATAGTACGTAAGAAGACGTACGGTACCCGAACGGTACACTATGTACGTGACTACACTGAGGTAGCCCTCATGGTCCTAACTCATCATCAAATTTGGTCGGTAATTACAACAGGAATTTTGATAGAATTGGAAGTATATTGAGATTCTATTCATTCTTCAAATGTCATTGAAATATGATCCCTCAAGAAGGATAAATGAGTTATTGCTGGTATTATATTGATAAAGTTGATGTAGTTGGTGATCTTTGTTTCTTCTTATACGGGTTCTCTCCTCAGCTCCTGCTGCTTGAAAATTGGCTACTAATTCCATATAGTATCTAAGTCTAGAAGAAGAAGGTTAGGCCTATAGTAATCCAAGGTTGGGGAAGAATGGAACGGCAACTGATTAGTACAAGCATTGGCAATTAGGAGTAGTACCCACCTTGTTACAATTCTTAGTATCTAAGCCAGAAAGAAGAAGGTTAGGCCTATAGTAATCCAAGTTTAGGGAAGAATGGAGCAGCAGTTGGTTAATACAACCATTGATACTTATGAGTAATACCTACCATGTGTAGTAGCTCAGGAAGAAACTTTAAACAAATGGTCATGTCCAAAATGAGATTTCATGCTTCTGTGCGTATTACTAGGGCATCCCATCTTGGCATTCCATGCCCTAACAAGCCACATATTGTGATATTCACTATGGCAAATACAATGATAAAAGGTTTCATACTGCGTTAAGGAATGAAGTTGAAACCTCGTAAAACCTAATCGTCAAGTAACCTAACTAACTAAATGGCACTGGTCTTTGACAATTACATTTATCTTCTTATCATTATACGAAGATAAATACAATTGTCAAAACTAGATGGACAGTGCATAAGGAGAGAGGAAAGAGGAAACAAACTAAAAGAGAACAACATCTGGGCATCTCCACTGAAACAAATCACCAGAATACATTGTTGAAGAATAAAGGCAGCAAGAACTAAGGGTTAGTGGTGTAGGAGGAAGAGGCAAATAGAAGTTAGGAGCTAACATTGTTGCTAAAGAGACAGGTAGATATAGATCGTATGATATTCTGAAGAGAAACTGAAAGGAAGCAAAACTCCAAAGTGCGAGCATATACAAAAAGAATTGCTACTAGGTTATTCTTCTTGAATCATAGGGGTAGACAGGTTTCTAAGCACATATCGGATGAAAATGACTAGTGGACATCCAACAATGGCTGTGCAATGAAACATTCATAGTTGTTTCCATTGTGTACATGTTTGCTCTGCAATTTTTTTCCTTCTATCACCTATCTTTGGAGGATTCCTATTTCGGTTGCTTGTCCCTATTTGTACTTATGATTAAATGGCAGCAGTGAGGCATTCAATTAAATAATACAAACAAAGAACATGGAAGTGGCTTCCCAAAAAAAAAAAAAAAAAAAAAAAAACGTGGATAGGCTAGAATTTGAGGAAAGGCTGTAGGCCCGGTAGGGCTGGTGTGCTAAAAAAAAAACAGAAAACAATAATCATGGTCCTCACATGACCTGAATAAAACAAGATAACATAAGGAAAGAACGTATCTGGCAGATTTGCTGGAAGAAGATGCAGCTTCCATGTCTGATTCCTTGGTTACACAGGCACTTGCAAATCGAGAATAGGGGTTTGTCGGGCTGGTAAGATCAGGGGATAGTAAGATCCTCTAAATACCATAAGAGGAAGGAGTAAGCAAGAATACACTAAAGCATGTGGAAATAAGAAGAACCTCACTTTCTTCTTAGACAATAGCGGCCTCTGGAGAACTCAAACTGCGTGAAAACTTCGGCGCTGAATGTGTCACGATCCATCGACCAGGCGGCTGTCATATAATTGCGGCGCAGAGGTGTTCATAAGTCGATCGCCTAGCAGGAACAGAAGAAACAAAGGACGAAGTTCGACAAAACAGAGGAGGATGAATCGGTCGGGGTCGAGGAAGGGGAAGAGAGTGCAGTTATTTCTGGCTACACCCTCGAACCTCGAAAAAATGCTTCAATAAATGTATGGCACGTGCCTGCCATGTCATGCGTGACATGGGTGTGCGGATTGCTAACGTGGCCACGTCAGCAGCCGCTGAGGAAATGGCACGTGACCACAAGAATATATTTTATGTTGAAATGTTTTATATATTCAATGGTTTTAATGTTATAGTTTTAATATTTTATGATTTTAATGTTATGGTTATATATATGGCTATGATAATTGGTTATCATAATGGTTATGATATTTGGTTATATGGTTATGATATATAGTTATGATAATTGGTTATATGCTCTCAACATATATAAGGCAGTCCCAATTTTTGTTTGATTGTAATATTTTTTCCCCAGCAATAAATTTGGGGGCGACACATGGATGACTTCCTACAGCGTCGACACGTGGATGACTTCCTAAAGCATTAAAAAGGAAGGCTAGAAGGCAAGGATGGGACCAATTAAAAGGGGAGGCTACGACAAAAATTAAACAAAGCAATCGATCACAATTCCGTGGCCCCTGCTAATTGTCTCCGCCCCATGCCAAAGTTCGCATTCAATCCCCAATTCTGCGCCTCTGCTAAAGGTTTGTCTGGCAGTGACATTTACAGTTGAAGCAGGGATACAAACTCGAAGCATTTTGTTGGCTATGGAGGTAGATGCAAAGGCGCATTTTCTTGGCTGAGGAGGCAGTGGCAGAGGCGCATTTCCTTGGCGGAGGAGGAGCAGCTTCTACAAGCCCATGGCCAAAGTACTTGCGAAATAGATCCGAAGCTCAGATAAAGTCGAAGCTCAGACAAGCCATAGCTTCTTCGGCTGTCTGTATCTGTATATTTGCTGCATCTTTTGCCTCCTTCAATAGTTCCGGAATGGGTCTGCAGGGAGTTTTAGCCACCTTCAACGGCAAGGTTAAGCAAGCATAGAGCTTGCCATAGAAAATATTTAGGGCGGGCTTGCTCTCCTGTCTGAGGCAGTGGCTCTGCATCGTCTCTACTGGCTTTAAGCAGGGCGTCTCTACTGACTTTAAGCAGGGCTTAGTCTGCTATTTTTTGTGTAATGAAAACATTCAATTCTGGTGTCTAGTCTAGCATATCATGGCTGGTTTTTTTGACGAGCAATCATGGATTTAGGCTCTTTCTAGGCCTCTATATTTGCCTGAGCTTTTCCCCTTTTTAGTTTTTAACATCACATACAAGGAATGAGGAATCACACAAAGCATGGGATGTTGGCACCCGGCTTCTACTTTGATGGCACTTCCAGGCAAGAAGAAGTGAGCTCCAAGCTCTATTCATCCTGAGACGGATTCACTGGTTCTTAGAGCCGATTATAGATTCAGACGGATTCACTGGTTCTTAGAGCTGATTATGGCGTCGTAAACAACAAGCAATCTGCCCTATTCAGTATGAAGAGAAGAAAAAGCTTCTTTTCTTGGATTTGATCTCCCCTGTTTTTGCTGGGGTCTCCTCTGTTTCGCTGTTAAGCTCTCCAATGTTTGATTATGGTGCCTCAAATGTTTTGCAGGTATGCCACGAATCGATTGGGTGCCCAGGTGAATCCGAAGCGCCTTAGATCAGCTAAATCTGGGATTTGACCCTTAGGCTTTCAAGAAATCCATCTGATGGATTTTTGAAGCAGTATTTAAGAATGCAAGAATTTCCAAGCAGGACAACTTCTGGTGGAGAGGAGCTTCTAAATTCTCTGAGCCATTCTATTATGATTCATAGGCATCACTCTGAGTCAAGAACTCTGTACCATCGTGGGGGAATCAGGGATTCCGAGCGTAGAGGCGGTGGATGTAGATTGATGCAGTTTGTTGTTCCATTGCATAGAATATCCATTTCATTGGTATCATAGCCTGGGTTTGAGGCAGAGATGGAAGGGGGCAACTGTCTGTGATGGACTGAGACCTTCTTGGAAGCACTTCAAAATCTTCTGAAAATCACTCTTTGGCTCTCTAGAATGTTGTTTTGTGTTGCAGGTCGTTTGGAGCAGCAAGACCTGTATTACAGGCTTCAGTTTGCCTCGATACTTGCGAGGCAAGTCTGTTGGGGGCCGAAATGAGCCTGATAAGAATCTCGAAGGATTTGATGTCCTCTTCTGTGTGTTTCAATGAAGAACGGTGGTCTGTTCTGTTACTTTGAGTAATGTTCTTGCTTCATGGTTGATTAAGCAACCTGTGATCAACCAGTGATATTAATTTTTAAGATTATTTTCTTAATTAAGGCCTTTGTTATACTTCTAATATTGGTAGGTGATTTCTTAGTGTGGATTTTTTAAGTTCACCCGATTTCTAGGTTGCAACGTATTTGCACATGCATATGCACTACATGTAGTAAATCAGATAGGGGTTGTGCAATCAAATGGTAGCAAATGAATAGGTCAAAAGAGAGAGAGGATGAGGTACCTTTGGTAACGGGCAAGAGCAAGGAGTTTGACAAACAAAATGGGTCTCAAATATGGACTAGTTACTAAGTTGCGAGAGTTGGGGCAATGCACTTGTGGTTGTGGACTACCCCTCCCCACTCATATAGATGGTAAACAATTAAAAGAATCAATGCAATGTTACATTTGAGGTGATGTTTGAGATGGATTTCCATCAATTCCATTCTTACATATTATATACATAAAGGTTCTTGTGTGTAGAATATTCCATTTTGTACTTAAACATTGAAATTAGGCACAACTATTGTTGCAGGAAATAAAAACGATGCAGGAAACAAACAATGCAGAGGACATATGTCACATGATCAATAAGCTTCTTCCACCAACACAAGAACTCAAAAGGAACTTGGGGAGGTATCTTTGACCCCGGCCCTCTTTCACACCGTTTAGGACTTAACACAAATTCCTCATAATAATTTTGAAAAAGAGAAATGTTCGCGGCGGCCTTGGCCGCCGCGATAAATTTCTTGTATTTTTTATTGTTTATTGTATTGTAGTGTTCATGGTTATATGGTTATAATGTGTGTTCTTTCATTTAGGGAGCATATGAGATGAGCAGAATGGAGACAATGAAGCCTAACACAGGATATTGCCCTAGGCTGCAATGGAGGAAGATGGATTGCTTATTGTTGCACCCGTGCAACGGAACGGTCTTTGCAGAGGGCATCATAACTGCAATGGATCTATCTGATAGTGTCAATGATGAAAGGTTGGGAGATGATCATCTTGGTGTTGGCATTGGGAAGCTTCTTATCCAAGTTGATACAATCATGTCCCAGGGGAGCTCTAGTGACTGCATTGTGTGCTCTAGGTTGTTGGAGTCTCAAACTCAGTTAAGATGGCCAATTAGACATATTGCACACAAGAATGGTGCGAATCTAGAAGGCCCAACTGAAGTAGATACCCCAAGGCCCAGCCCAGGCAATGTGGAAGGTTTGGTGGTGGATGAGCATTCTTTGATCACAAGGAAAAGGTGCTACATTTTTTATAAAAGACTGCTAAGGGTGCCCAAGAGGGATAGAAGTGACAGATATTTACAAAGAATGAAAAGTATGGCATCAACCAAAGTAAACCTAGAAGCAATTAGGGGACAAGAGTGTTGCACTCTAGATTGCACAATTCAGTATAGTGTGGATGACCTTGTGGAGATAAGGCCCCAATACATTGGACAGCTTCAGAAAGACAGGATTAATTTCATCTACTCCTTGTATAAAAATTCCTGCTATGATGAAAACACAGGAATATTACTTTATCAGTTGAGGGGCCTGCAGGTATGTATGAGAGCATTGAGATGGATTCTTGGCATGAGCAAGACTTCATTTTACAGATACTTGGAGCAGGTCAGAAAAGGGCATAGGTTGTTCCAGCATGGCAATGCACTAACTTTGAAACCTAGAGCAAACACTTTGAAGGCCATTGCAGTCTTCGAGAGATTTGTGAGACAATCTATGCCGCATAAGTCGAAGGTGAACAAGCACGGTGTACGAGCGGTTCAAAGGGTGTTGCCACAACGTTACATCCAGAAAGAATGCCTGAAAGAGGCCAACTCCATTCTAGAAACTACTGGAGGTCGGCCTCTTTCTCAATCACATTTCAGCAAGTTATGGAAAACTCACTTCTCAGACGTGTGTGTCTTGCAAGTGTAACACTTGCATTCAATTTTTGCATCAACTGCAATAGAGAAAGGAAGAATTGCAATCAGAGAGCAATTTGCAGATCACCAAAGGGACCAAATATCATGTCGCCAGTTGTATTGACAGTGGAGAACATTTTCCCAGATGCAGCCTGACAGATTTTTGTGTATAATTCATGATAAGATGGACCAACACAAGACTTTCTTGTCAAAGCTAGATCCTTTTCCCAAGCATTGTCAAAACGCTTTTTAGATGTAGGTAAGTCTGGCGGGTGTCTTGACACATGGGCATGGAACTGGCACCTATGGTCATTTTGTGCTTGATCTATAGAGGGATGATCCAAATTTCCATGTGAGTTCTATTTTCAAGTGCTTGGGAACACTAGAGAGAGGATCGATAGAAGGGAGGAGGTATTCTCCATCAGCCCCCATTTCTGAAGCTTTGATGGATGATCAACCACTTTGTTACCAAAGGTAGATAAAGGAGCTCACATCCAAGGTGTCGAAAGGAACAAGGAGGACTTGGGATGACTTCCCCTTACTTGAAAAACAACTGTCAGAGGAGCTATGTGTTCAATTGAATAACTGTTAGAAAGAAAACAAGAATAGATGGATGTTTGGGGCAATGTCATACTTGACAGCAGTGGGAGTATTCAAGATTGTGAAGGTGGGGTTCATGATGGTTGGACATACGCATGATGATATATATGCATTCTTCGGGACTTTCTCTATTAAGCTCAAGAGAGAAAACATGACTAGTCACTCTGAACTAATGGATATGTTTGAGAGCTGCATTGACCCCAACCCAATGGCCTTCTTGATGGATGAGGTTGCAGGTTGGAAATCATTTGTCGAGGGATACTTGCTAGATGGTAAGGATCAGTTGACAGGACACATAAAGCCACTTCAGTTCAAGTTTTGGGTTAGGAATGGAATATCGATCATGCAATATAAGTGGAGGCCAGGTGACAAGTTGTGGATGCCTGTACAAGGAATTGAGTTGTGGCAAAGGGGGGCTACAGGTGGGGTTCTTATTCCTAGCCACTTTCGTCCTTCAAGACTGTTAAAAACTCTAGCCAACTAGTGAAGGGCATCAAGGATTATATAACGCACTGGGATGATGTTCGAAACGGAAAGCACACCTCCATCCTGAAGAAAAATCACATGGACTCCCTAATCAATTATTTGGAGAAAGTTGTGACATGTTTAGAAACAGAACAACCATGCGGGGGGATTTGAGAGACGGGTTCTTACCTGAGTCTAGACGGGAGGGTTCTCACAGAGCAAACACATCTAAGAAAGTTGACTTGGGTCCTAACAATGGCTCCAAATGGTTTGTGGGAAGCAAGGCCTCAAAGCCGAAGTGGTTTGATCTTGCTGAGTGGGATCCTTTTGAGGACATCAAGGAAGGATACTGTGTGCTAGTAAGGCCTGACGATGAGGATTGTCCAATATGGTTAGGGGTGGCACTCTGTGATGTTACCACCACCATGGCTGATGGAGAGGAATTGCGTCCTGGATTCCAAATTCAATATTGGGAGCCCATTGGAAGACACAAGAAGGAAAACTTGAAGGAGCAATACACCGATTGCTAGGAGAAGAAGTGGAGGGCAAATCATGCTGATCCTCAAAGGAGGGAATTGGTGGAGTGTGTGGTATGATCATATCCAACTTGTCACATTTCAAAGGACAAGACACACAAGATCCCAAAAAGGGAGATGGACAAAGCCATGAGCAACCTCCATGCTATAGCACTGTATGAGGATAGATAATATTGAGAAGCTTGAAAACTTTCACAAGTCGTGGTTTGTAAAATTTATGAAAAGAACAAGTGACCCTATTCTTGGTGTGTGATGTGTAATTCTATTCAAGCGTTCAGTTCAATTTTTTTTTTCTTTAGTATGAGTTCCATTTTCAGTCTAAGTTCCAATGTCGAGATCTGACCCACTTTAATTAAATGCGACTTTAATATACTCTGAATGCAATTTAATCTACTTGTGATGTGGAATTTAAATCTTTAGAACAGAATATGCTGAGATCTAGTTAATAGTGAGCTTTGGATAAAGTATTTCACCTTCAAATTCTGCTAAACCTATAGTGCATGAAGACAACTGATGTGGCTGCAACTGATAAATATCTATGATGATGAGCTCTACAAGACATGCATATCATTTTGTATGGGCGATATGTTTCAAGAACATCGCATTTGCTTATTTTAAAGCTAATGTTAGGTGAAAACACAAGGCATTACTGAACTAAATAACAAATAGTGATGCGCACACATATATGTTATAATATACAAGGAACTGATGCAAAATGTTGTATGAGATTGACAGTGGGTGAGCATGGTTCAATGACGAGAGTTATCAAGATGAATCTATTAAATGTAAGATCAGATTTAGGTGCAAGGTCGTGTAGAGTAGTATGAGATCCCACATTGGCTTGGGCATTATGTGCTATAAAGTTTGAAGATCACAGAGGAAATAGAAATTTCAAGCATTTGATTCTCCACTCCAATGCCAAATTGATAGAGGCCATAAATTGAGTGTCAAATGTAGCAACTGTAAAACCAACACATAAATTCAATGAATATGATGGAAGCATTTAAGGACCAATGGGGCGGGAATAGCATGGCCAAAATTAAAAAAAAAAAAAAAATGTGCTTATGAACTGAAAACGTAAATGCTTCCCTCGTGTCTCCCCCCGTGGAGATTTGTTCTGTCCCTGCGTTGAAAAATATCTGCCGTCGGGCACACGTGCGGGGTTTTAGTGCGCGATGCGATTTCATCTCCAACGAGGCGGTTTATCGCCATGGACAGAGGAGCAGCAGGCCTAGCTCTGTCTTTCCGACCATGGCTATGGCGTAAACAGTGCCTGAAAATTAGTAACGAGATAATACGAAGCTCTTCTCTTAATGGAAACCCTGTTGCTTGCTTCAAATCCGGCAATGCGGATCCATTTTCGGACACCCAATCCCCGAAATGCCTGATTTTAAGACATCCCATAGCCACATTTTTAACTCTGCGGTAGATCTTCTAGAATCTGCCGGGACTTCTGTGCTGTTACTGCTTGTCTGCCTCCATGTGCGGATTTGCAGAAGAAAGATCAGCCTTAACTTGCTGAAATGCTCACAAATTTTTGCCTGTGAACCTGCTCTTTCATATGGTACATTCGCTATAAGTTGTGCTTGATCCACATTTGGCTTAACTTAATTAGATTTTGATGGAAAGCGGGTCACAGATGATTATGTGTACACTACAGTTTTCCTCGATCTTGCTACTTCTTTTAGCATTTTGGGGAGTTCAAGGGGAACATTCTTTTGAAGTAGTGTTTACAAAAGCTCCGGCGCAGATCACCTCGGAAACTAATGCAACATTTGATTTCGTGATTCAAGATACCAGTGGGGTAGACATGTGCAATGGCTGCTCTGTAAAATGCAAGGTATTTCTCCGTTTCAGGAATATAAAATGCAGTTCTTCTCCTAGTGTAGGATATGCTTCTCGTTCTAGTCTGGCATGTAAAATGCAGTTGAGGAGGAATAGGACTCTTAAACTCTGGTTCTACCTGCAGTTGGACGAGGGACCTTACATTGAGTGTCCAAGTCGAGGTGCCACATATACAAATGTAGATAATGGCCGACATGTTTTTGAAGTATCGTTTGATACCTCTGTGGGAGCACATTTCTCCGCAGAATATAGTTGGACCGTGGGTAAGTCTCTGTATAAATCTAATGAAACAACGGAGCATATTGATAGAGTTTTGTCCTTCCACAGATTCGGTACCTCCAACAGCTTTGCTGAAGGCGGAGTCTTTGTTTACAAACGCAGCCATTATCACATTTCATATCTTGTTTAGCGAACCTTGTGCTGAAGGGTTTTCCTGTATCAATGCTTCAAACTGCAATGTAGGTGCCCAATGCTGTTTTTTTGTGATCCTCCTCGCTTTTTTTTTGGGTAATTCACAACGTTTTTTTCTCTTTTTCGCATGGTTCAGCTAGCCATATATGGACCTGGAAGCATCTTCCCAGGATCTCTTCAAGTTATTCAGCAAAAAATGGAATACAAAATATCAGTCGAACTTTCTAAGGAAGTCCTTAAGGGCAGGATACAAGCAGTCTTGGCAAAGGACGTCTGTAGGGATGACGCTGGAAATGTGTTTCAAAGAAATAGTAATTCTAGTGCTATTGTGCATTTTGGTATGCAATTACACCATAAGTATAGAAGTTAATTATTTTTCGAATGCGAGTTATCTGAATGTACTTACATGGCAGACAGGAGCAATGTCTCTGCAAACATAGGGACCAAAGTTCCTGTGTCCCAGCTTACCATTGGGAATGAAACAAGGAGTATTCAAGTGACTAACAAGCTTAGTGACTTGTATATCTACCTGGATTTTACAAGTCCAGTGGTGAACTCGAGCAGCAGCCTCTTGAGTATGCTTCATGCAAACACTGGGGTTCTCCATCATATCCGGCACAAGAATCATGGTGGACGGAGGTTTGATTTTCAGGTAAGTCTAGGTGGTGTTGTGTTTTTTCCTTCGTTTATTCTTGATATACATAGCTAATATGTGCTCTTGCAGCTCACTGATGTCCCAGATGTAGGAGTAATTAGTATCACATTTGATGCCTCAACCGTGATGAGCATGTATGGAACAATTGTGTCATCTGTAATCCCAAAAGTTTTTCTCTATGGTACTGCCTATATGCCCTTAGTTTTGACAGACCAAATCATTGTTCCCATGTGTGATATGGCTGTCATATGATTCTATGTATCTAGATGCTGTGAGACCAGAGGTGAGGCTGAGTACAACATCAAGATCCAGAACAACTGAGCGCCTGATTGAGATAATGATTCTGTTCTCTAAACCAGTGTTCTATTTTGCTCAGACATTGCCATGTCTGAAGGAAATATAACAAGGCAAGTTACATCCCATTTCGTCAATTTAGCATAATTAAGCCATCTGAGCTTATTCAGGTTTCATTTCACAGCTTTAAAGAAGTGTCAAAAAGGATGTATCTAGCAGAGATATACATATCTAGGAACACTATCATCACTGCCATGGTTCCAGAAAATAGATCTTTTGATATTGCTGGAAATCCAAATTATAGGTCCAACATGTTGCAGCTAAACCACTGTAAGTTACTGCGTTTTTAAATACTTTATTAATCTTTTCTGTTATCTTTATTATCTTAAGTTGCAATGGCATTTGTTTCTTAGAATGATCTTCTTCTTTATCATTTTAGATAATGTGCCAGCAGTATCAGTGGTATCCTATACCTTTACAACCGTGAGTTTGCTTGCCACTACATTAGCTTCTGGAGCCATGTCTACTTCTACAGCATGCCTAGCAGCAGCAGGTGCACTTTCAAGCAGAACAGCTGGGTCTATAATTTCTGATCCATCCAGAAACCTTCTGGTACGTGGTCTGTCAGATGTTCTGCATAGCATAATGCTGTAAATACTAAGTTTGTGATTCTGCAGGGTATGGCTAGTCATTTACAAGTCTTCGCATTATCATATTGGTCTGCTGTAAGTCTGCCAATTGACTATTATGAAGCTGTCAATGGTCTGCAATGGCTTATTCCTCATTTAAGTCTTCCATGGGAGAGAACAGAAAGCCTTTCAAAACAGGTTTCTTGGCTTGATAGTAAAATACCACACGTCCAAGTTGAAATCATATTGCCGCTAGGTAATCTATCTTTCTACAAAAATATGAAGCGCTCATCTACACATTTGTATCTAGAAGCAAATGAATATGATACATATTTTGAGGTATGTAGCTTTCTTTGGTGTTATTTGTTGATAGATAATTTTATATTTCTCACTGCAGCTCTCTTGCTGCATTCTCTCTACAGAATCAGGACATTGATGTAAATTTGTCCTTAAGTGACCTCGAGAGAAGAAAATATGTGGGGTATGTTGGGGTTGCTGTTTATTGCTGATCAGATGATGAAGCTTTTCAGATGCTTTACTTATATCTTGTTTAACCTAGTAGTTAATATTACAGATGGCACGACTTTGCAAGCAACATGTTTTGGCTATCAGCTGTGGCAGTGGTATTTGTACTTCTACATCTGGCGGTGCTTCTATTCTTAAGGTGGAGAACAAAAACTAGTTTGCGGGGGGCCCTCAGTTTCCCAAGATTCGAATTGTTCCTCCTCATCATTGCTCTGCCTTGTATATGCCAAGCATCCTCCTTTCTCATGAGAGGTAAATCATACTGGAATGCTATCCCACGCCTAACCTTTCAATACTGAAATATGACAATTTTTACAGGTGGTACAACAGGAGGTATTATCGTTGGAGTGCTGATACTTGCCATACCAACAGCCTTCCTTTTGTCTCTTCTTGTATTTTTACTGGTAGCAGTAATTATAGGAGGCCTTGTCCAATACAAGGAATATAGACATCAAGAAAAGTGTTCAATATGCCAGAAGATTTTTGCTCAATTACTTGGTTCAAATTCTGTTGGCAAATGGATACGTAAAGAAGGCATTTCTGCGACCTTCTTGCCAAGATATGGATTACTCTTTGAAAACCGGAAGGGTCCACCAAGTATAGTAGTCTTAGATGAACAACATGGATCAAAATGGGTTGATAGTCGAGGCAGGGGTATTGGCAGAATGAGGGCTGTGAATTCAGATGATGATGGTGAAAATATTCATATTTCAAAGTTACAGAAACTACTTGGAGCTGCTAGAATATCATATATTATGGTTGATGTTATCAGGAGGGTTGTATTGGGCATCATATTTGGTGCATATGCTCATTCTGAAACGTCTTGGAGGCAGGTTTCAATTGCCTTTGCATTTACAGCAACACAGCTGGTCTATCTACTGGCAACTAAACCATACATTCGAAGAGGAGTCCAGTTTGTTGAGGTTATCTCACTGATGTGTGAAACTACCCTGCTAGGAACCATGTTTATCCTCCTCCAACATGGAGACCAGTCTGTAGATCACGGTGAGCTGGGAATTTGTATGCTCTTAATGCTATTTCTCACGCTTGCAGCTCACATAGTGAACGAATGGCATGCTTTAATGGAGCAACTTCTAAGGCTTTCACCTTCACATGATCCATCATTGAAGATAGGCTTGAAGATGTTTGGGAGGGGCTTGCTGCTGCCATTAATTCCACGAGATAAATGGTCTAAGTTTGTAACACCCCAGCCCGGACAACCTCAAACAGGTCTGTCTCCAGTGGTAGTGCACTCAAGTCCATCACCAGAATTTATACAGAGAAATAAAATCCAACCTGCTGGGTCTCCATCTGAAATGAGATATGATCCTGGGTCTCCATCATTGTTGGATGGAAGGAATTTTTCAAATCCATCTGAAACAAGATCAGGACCGCTGCGAAGACCTGATAACCAGGAGAACCAATGGACAAGGTCAAATTCATTTGTGGAAGGGAAGAAAAGTAGGTTAAGGGCTGACCCAAGATCTGTGGAGCTTAGAATGTTGAGAGAGCTAGCTAAAGCTAGCTTTCCAGGCTCTTCTCGAAAGGATTCTGATCAATCTGAAGTGCTGGAAACAGTTGGGAGGCTGTCAATTGGAGGCCCCAGGGATCAGTTTTACTTTATCAACAGCACATCTTTGGAAGACTCGGATGAATTGACTCCTCGCTTGCCACGGACACCAATGGAGGTTGTCGATTTGGACTATCCGCCTGCATCCTTCAGCAGTGAAGGGGGTTGAATACAAGCTAGATGAGTGTACAGATTCATTCGTTCCATTTTGTTTGTGGTTGTAATTTAAAATTGTAAAGAGATACGTCAAGGACCCCTTGAGGGTAGGAAACAGAATTCAGTTCCAACGCATGTTAAAGGCTCTGTAATATGACGTGACAAAATTATTATGAATTTGAATATACAAATTGTTGCCTCAGCACAAGTTTTATGTGCGTACTAGTATGCTTAATTATCGTACACATCAAGCTCTGGCCATTAGAGGAGGAACTCGAAAATTCACTGCATTGCATTTTGGTTGCCTTTGGTTTGCAAGTTGCAATCCCATGTATGAAGATTTTGAGTTAAACACAATTTTGCGTTTTGCTTGCCTTTGGTTTGCAATTGCAATCCCATGTATGAAGATTTTGAGTTTGAACGTGTCAATGACTTTCACATTGAAAGTTTAAACACAAATATTGTGCCCATGAAAGCCAGATGGAGATGGACGAAGACGCCACAGAAGCGGCTGCTGCCGGAAATGGACCTCGGTCCGACCTGTGTATAAACAACAGGCCATATGGCCCCGATTCAACTCCGCTAACGCCACCGCAGCAGCGGGACATCACCATCCCGCACCTTGGAAGTACGCAAATCGCCCCCACCGATGGGGTTTCCAAATGTTCGACCCAAAAATTGGGGCTTTTGCCCCGAACCGTAAACCATCCCGCTATTTCGCCGGGTTAAGAATTTAGGATCATATGCATCCCCCCGCTCCATGTGAGTATAAACCATTCCCGTGTGGACTCCGCAAAACCATCCCCCACCGATGGGGCTTCCAACAAATTGATTTCAGAAATTGGGGCTTTTGCCCAGCATGAGGTGAATCGTTTCCCCTGCTTATCAGATAAGAATCCAGAGGCCTCCAACAAATTGATTTCAGAAATTGGGGCTTTTGCCCAGCATGAGGTGAATCGTTTCCCCTGCTTATCAGATAAGAATCCGGGGTCAGTAGCAGCATTCCCTGCTTCACATAGTATTAATCATCCCCCAAAGGGCAACCGAATAGATAAGGTATCAGCAGGGGAAGATCTGGCCTCTAAGGCAAATGTGAGTGCCATCAGTGCTATCCGAAAATTGAAAACTGCAATGTTAGGGGCAGGGACAGGAGATAATGCAGGTGGACAGAAAAACCTCACACAGTGCAACAAAGCAATCAATGAAACTGATAAGATCATGCTGGAGGCTGGAGCAGAGGATAATCAAGCATTCCCAAAGGACCTAAACAGAGGTAAGAGTTCTCCCTCTACACCAGTAGATAACGGATCTTGCGTAACCTAAAACGGGATAGTGAAGGTGCAAAGTAAGAGTAGGGGAAGATCGGGGCCCCGCTTAGTGGTAATGCAAGGAGCAATGCAAGGGAGGCTTGGAAAACAACGATTAACGATAGCAAGAGTTAACAAGCCTAGATTTTTGAGTGGATAAAGAATAAGATGCCAAATGTAAAACAACCGTGAGCTTGAGAGTAGATGCAAGACTTAAAATAGTAGAAGGTGTTTTGCTCAAGATCCGGCAACCGAACAAAGGCCAACTTGAAGAAAAGGGAACCGAAAAGTGCTGGAAATATGGAAGTAGACGAGGAATCTAACTATCCAATAGCGTAGATAGATCATGATATGCACGTAAAAGTGGTGGAGAACCCGGTATCACGACGGTCATTGGTTTCTTTACGTGGAGGATTCCTAGACCTCCAAAATTGGAATACGGGCTCTCAAAGACACCAAGAAATTAGGCCTACCTCAACACTAATCGCTAAAGGCATTGGGAAGTAATTTCTTTCTCATTCTTTTGATAACGGCGTTGGTAGATAAGATGGTGTCCCGCCAAGAGACTCATTCATGGAGAGTACATTTTATATCAATACTACTCACCGGCTTCTCCCCCATCAAATCTCGCCATCAAAATTAAAATTGTTGGTTAGAGATCGAACACCTACCTCCGCACATGTTGGTACCTGAATTCTTAAAGGTCATTGCTAACACAAGAGGGAGCATATATCTCACATTCCATCGCCAAAGGACCAAAGATTTGTGTAGCAATACCGGCAACGTCGGGTATACCTAAAGGGGTGGTTGTTAAGAGTGGCAAATGCTCCTTCAAGTTCCCCCTGAAATTGACCAATAGATGGGAAATATACAGAATGTTTCCGGACATAAAGATTGATGGACTAGAAGAGAACCCCCAAGTCGATCTAGAAGAGATGGGACTCCTCAACAACAAGTCCGACCGGCCTTAATGATCCTCCCACATCTAATGGTGCTCCAGCTTAGCCACCCCATCACTCAAGTAAGTATCACCCCATGCGCCTCTAGCCGTGGAGGTGAGAATCACCGCCTCCAACATCGTGGGAAAGCTAGCTAACTAATCATCGATAGCCCCGGTAATCTCGTAAGTTTATCAAAAGCGGATGATGGGTCATGGGAAGTGGTAGGTTCCAAACAAAAGGGAGGACTAGGAACATTGCTCTGAGGAGCTGAGCACTCGGGTCAAAACCTCTTCCCCTGCATCTCCGAAAGTACTCACGTTGTTCTAGGAGCAATAAATCCTTTCTCTCAGTACATTCTGGAAACAACAGACACAGAGAAGGGAATGTTTTCTGAAGCGGAAGGTGGGATTGGGAGAGGTATAGTGGTATATGGGGAATTAGATGAAATAGAGAGAGTCATTCCCCCAAACAAAAATAAGTGGGCGGATCTAATGGAAGAGGAGGATATGGTGGACGAAGATCCCCCTACTCTAACAGGAAAAAAAAACAAAAAGGTAACAAGTACAAGTCTAGAAGAAGAAGGGTCGGATAGCATGAAAAGGAAAAAGGGTCCGGAAACATCTCTTTATGAATCATAAAATTCTCAGTTGGAATATCAGGGGAGTAAAATCCTCTGAATACAAGAAGAGTAGGCTAGCAAGCGCCATAAAGGGGATCAACCCGGATGTGATATGCTTACAAGAACATAAGTGTAAAAAGGAAGAAATACAGGAGCTTTTCAAAGTAATAGGCAATGAATACGTGGGTATTGCTGCAGTAAAGGAAACTTCTAGTGCAGGGACCCTCATCGCGTGGAAAAAAGAAGTAAAAGTATGTGAGTCACAGGTAGACAGATTTGGGAGATGGGCTTTAATCCTATGGCAACATGAAGGTAAAGTATGGGGCTTGGTGAACGTTTATGCTCATAACAACCCCAGAGGCAGAGGAGCCCTATGGGCCACTCTTAGGCACAAATTAAAAGGTTTCGGGAACAAGGTAGCTTGGCTAATGGTAGGAGATTTCAATATGGTGGAGGCAGCTGAGGATAGACAAGGAGTATCATCTGCAATAGTGTATGGATTTGAGAAAGTACAGTGGTGCAAACTGTTGGAAGATATAGGCTTCATGGAAGTTGACGGAGATAAGAGCTATACATGGTGTAATGGATGGATAGGCATGGGTAGGACTTATGCAAGACATGATAGATGCTACATCAACGATGAGGCACTTACCATCCTTCCAAACGCGCACAGATCCAACCTTCTACAAAATGCTATCTCGGATCATAATCCACAGGTCATATCTACCCAGATTTGCCAGATTAGAACTTCTAAAACAGTATTCAAACTCAACACTAGATATTTGAAAGATCCAGAATTTGTGGAGGCTTGTAAAAGCATATGGCAATCCACTTTCAGAACGGGCTCAGGGATGGCAACCATGGTAACGGCCCTGGGTAATATAAAAAATTATGCCAAAAGTTGGGGTAGAGCTAAAGTGCAAAGGGAGAGGGGAGAGTTGGATAACCTTTACAATCAGCTCCACTCACTTAGAGCACTGGGCCCGAACGATGGGATAGAGGAGAAGAGAATAATAGAACAGATAAAGGCACTAGAGGAAGTCAAGATAATGGAGAACAGATGCAAAGCAGGACTGACTTGGCTAAATGAAGGTGATAAATGCACCAAGTTCTTCTTTAAGTCACTAAAAGAAAAAGAAGAGGTCGTCTACTCTATCAACCATTGCACTAGGCGCGCGGCTCAACCCTCAAATCCCCTGTGGGATCTAAAAGGTACTTACATAATCATTTCCAAGATTTTTTTGGGGAACATAACTTACCATTCCAAGATACATATGAAGAGCTAGTGATCTCAAAAGTTTCACCTATAATGAGCTCTAGCCAAAAAGATATTTTGAGTCGCCCTCTCTCTATGGAGGATCTTGAAAAAGCCACCCTCTTATTGGCAAAGAATAAATGTCCGGGCATGGATGGAATTCCCATCGAATTCTACCAATGCAATTGGGAATGGATTAAAAATGATATCTTTTCTGCATACACAGACTTCTTGCAAGCTGAAAATTTAAATCCAAGATTGAATACAGGCTGCATTGCCTTGGTACCCAAGTGTAAGGAGCCAAGCACAATTAACGATTGGAGGCCTATCACACTCCTATCTGCATTTTACAAAATCATAGCCAAGGCTATGGCAGAGAAGATCAAACCAATTTTAGCGGAAGGTATCTCACAAGCCCAATCTGGCTTCCTACCGGGTAGGAGTATCCTGAGCAATGTGGCAGCAGCTTTTGAAGGGTTGCACTGGGCCAGAAAAACAGGACAAAAGGTAGCCTATCTAAAGCTAGATTTCACCAAGGCATATGATAGCATTAGATGGAGTTTTCTGCATAAAATGTTGCTCAAGCTGGGTTGTGGGGATAGTTTTACAGAAGGGGTAATGAAACTATTGAGATCAGCTCGTGCCTCAGTCTTATTTCAAGGTGAATCATCTCCTATATTTGAGATTAAGAGGGGCATCAGGCAAGGTTGTCCCCTGGCTCCCTTCCTCTTCAATATAGCAGCAGAAGCTCTCTCACAGTTATTCCTGCAAGCATCCGCGGACGGTCTCATTCAGGGACTAGAAATGTGGGACGGTTCGCAACAAATCTGTAACCAGTATGCAGACGACTCATTTCTATTCATCGAGGCAGAGGAAAACAATATGTCATGTGCAGGACAACTACTGGCCACCTTCTCAATAGCCTCAGGCTGCCTCATAAATTGGAAAAAATGCTCAGTGCAGTGGCCTTTGGAGAATAGGCATCCCATATGTTTGGAAAGCTTACCATGGAAAATTATCCCTGAGGGTGAACACTCCAGCTTGTTAGGTATCCCAGTGGGCATTAACATCACTAGTGCACGAATATGGGATGAAATGCTACTAGGCCTACATAAACACCTAAATTGGTGGAAGGTAGCAAAGTTATCCCTTGCAGGGAGGATTACTGTGGCAAAACATGTGCTAAGTAATACTTATGTATACATATCATCAATTCTACTTGCTCCGAGGGAGAAGGTGCAGGAGTTAGAAGGGCTGATTCGAAACTTCGTCTGGGGAGGTAATGAAGAAGGTGCAACGATCAAAATTGCTTGGTGGAAGTGCAAGAGGGACAAAACAGAAGGGGGAATTGGTATGTTTGACATAGTCTTACAGAGCAAAGTATTGATAGCCAAATTCATATGGATGATTCTTCAGGAAAAGGTGAAGTCTCCAGGTTTGCACCTCATCAACCAAGCTCTATTGTATTCTTGTAAGCATAGTAAGCCCTCCGTCAAGGTCTCGCTTCCATGGTCTCTCTTTTTTGATCTCAAGCCAAGTAAAGAAGCCTCCCCCTTCCTGAAGGGTCTTATTTCGGCTTGGAATGCCATAAAGAAACTATTCACGCTCGATATCAGCAAATTTGTAGCAGAGACCTCCCCTCCATGGTGGGTACCAGTGGAATTGCACAATAAACAAGGCCCATTAGGTATAGTGGCTGATGCGAGGATTGTGAAGAGATGGAAAAACTGTGGTATACATTCTTGTGCTCAGTGGTATATGGGAGAGCACCTGGCCAGTTGGGAAGCATTTCAAGCCTGTTTTGGTTTAAAAGAGGCAGACAAGATAATTTGGGAATGCGTGGCTTCCGTACTCCCAAACACAATAAATAGAGGAGATCAACGTCCATGGGTAGTACATCCTTCGATACAGCCAAACAAGTTTGTGAAGTCATGCTACAGTAGTTTGAAGACTAAGGGATTCCTTCCAGTATCCCCCAAGTGGGAGATAGTGATCACGGAGGACATCCTTAAAGACATCTGGAGAAACGCTTGGCTGAAATTCCTCCCTCCACGAATCAACGCCTTTCTTTGGCAAGTGATCCACAGGGTCCCAAGGGTCAATCATCTAGTCTCCAAATGGGACTATAACGTGAGCCCACTTTGCCCTATGTGTGGAGAGGAAGAAGAATCCATAGAACATTGTCTAGTGGAATGTGGGATCTTTGCATGAAGTATGGGCCTCGAGTCCGATAGGTTTGAATACCCTTTAGGAACCAAAGAATTGCTGCTAGAATTCTCCCCGTAATGGTGTCCCAAGAAGAAGATTTCTTTTCACATAGCAAGGGCCCGGACGATCCTGGTCAATATGGAAAAGGAGGAATGCCCGAAGTCTTCACGAGGATCAGGAGGTACTCATGTCATCAACACAGCTACTTCACCTGGTACTTGAAAGACTTAAAAAATTTAGGCTAGTTTTTAAAGGTGAAGAAGAGGTAAAGGAAGAAATATGGGGCACCTATTTTGATCTGGTCTAGGTCGGGAAAGAGAATAGTACAAGCTGGAGCTACGTAGCTACCCCCATCCCATATTCGTGGATGGGTGCACCTCTGCCATGTGGCTTTGTATCATTCTCTCTAAGTAAATAAAATCTTTTTTATCCGTCAAAAAAAAAAAAAAAAACAAATATTGTGCCCATGCTACAAGTTACTCCTCCAAAGAAATTAAGCTCCTAAATTTAGTATATAGGAATGTTTAGGTGGAGCAGATTCCGGATTAGAAAATTGGCCAACGCGCGAATGCGCGGAGGCCAATTTTCTGGACGGAATCTGCGACACCTAAACATTCGTGTAACGTGAAAATTGGTGTGGGGCATTTTCTGCTGACGTGGCATTTTCACTGTTCATTTCTTTTTCCTCTAGCGGAGCTCCGGCTATGGCGTCGTCTTGACGCCAAGGGGCCAGACTGCGTCGATCGGCTCTTTCTTTAGATTTTCTGAACCGCCTTGGCTGGCTCTTTCATTTGATGCCATTTTCAAGTCGAGCGCTAGAGTCTTTTGAAGTTTTTGGAGGATTTTTAGTTCCTTGTGTTCTTCCGGAGATTCTTGTAGTTTTTTCAAGTGGAGCGCCTCTTATTGCAATTTTTCGGTAGTTTTTCGCGATCATTTTACTTGCAGATGCATGTTTTTCTGATTTCTTGTATGTTCTGCAGTTGTATAAGGCATGCACATCAGTGTCGGTGGTTTCTTGGCACTGGACTTCTCAAGCTATTTGATGCCCTCTTTTCATTTACGTCAAGCTCTGGTTTCTTGCAGCTTCTACCTCTGCTGCTTCGGTTTACAGAGTTTGCAGCTTCGGTTTACCTCTGCTGCTTCGATTTACAGAGTTAGCCTCGGTTTTGTTTGGGATCTGGGTTCGGGAACTCCTGGAAGACAGCCCTCTGTGAGGACCCGTGGATCTAACAGGAGAGTCCGGGGGACTATGTCACGCGGGATTTGCTGAAAGAGAAGAAAAAGAAGAGAACAGAACAAATGAAAGAAAGATGATAAGCTTCCTTGATATCAATGATGAAAATACATGAGCTCTTAATAGAGAGAAAACTGAAGGAGACAAGACTCAAAACTCATCTAAAAACTTATGAGCTAACTCTACTCATATATATAGTACAATGGCCTTGGGCCCAATATAGACACTGACCGATCTCGGTTTACGACTCGAAGGAGGCCTGATTTGAGGAATGTTGGCGGTGCCTCTTGAAGTGCCTAGAATCACCGACGCCGACGCTGGTGTGACGGGTCATCACTTGTCCGAAGCCTCTTGTTGACCGCCAAAGGCTTTTGATCAAGCGTGGCCTCGCTTAGTCTTCGTGGAGGCTTGGATGTGACCCGTGGTTGACCGGGAGGATCTTTGAGCTTGACCTCGGTCCGGACGATGCATGAATAGTCCTGTATCAGAGGCACAGATTAACACTCCCCCACCAAACGACACTCGAGTGAAGAAAAGGAGGAAGCGTTTGAGGGCGGGAAGCCATCAATCCCCGAAAGTGATCCTCACGGGAGTGAGGACGGCCCCATTATGGTACCGGGCTGATGAGATCTTGGCGTGATTGAAGAGCTTGAGGTGTGTCTTGGCCAAGGGCGTGATCAGCATCAATAAGAAAACGAGAGCGCACCATGTCTTCAAGTGCGGCGTATGCGTCTCAAGAAATGTACCGACACTCCATGAGGAGACAAATCAAGGCCAAAAGCACCGACGTACCGGCATTTGGATTGCAAATGAAAAATGGACTTTGCCGATTTAAGGAGCCGAAAGCAAAATGCATTTGAGGGCAGCGCAAAATCCTCGCTTGAAGATGGACAGAAGGATCGTGTGAGGTGGAGGCGCTCGCAAGAAGGTGTTGAGACCATGAAGCGCATCCGCCGGCTGTTTGCCAACCACGCTCATTAGCAATGTAGATCCAATTTGTGGTGTTGTCCAGAGTAGCACCTTCTTCCCAATGTGATCGGCGAACAAAACGTGGATCCCACCGGAGATCCGTCGAGATCTGAGGTGGTGTCCAGCCTGCATGACCATCCATGACCTTGGTCCAAAAAGGAAGGCGCCAATCAGAAGTCAGGAACCTGGGGCGTGGAGGTACACCCTGGGGAAGCATAGGGAGAAGGAACCATGCCCGTGGGCGTGGGCCGAAAGCGATCCCAATTGACCGACAAGATCCGGATCAAGTGCCCGACACCAGCCGATCCCAAAGAGAAGCAGAGTGAGAGTTGACAGAGGGCTATCCCATCCTGGGGGTGGGGACCGCCTTGCTATCCAACAGAGCTCATGAATCGATTGTAACCAGCGAGGTGCTGCATATAGACTTGTGCATAGGGAAGATCTTCGGGATGTCCTAGATACTTCCTTATTTGTTGCAGCGCTTCCGCTTGCCAGAGAGATAAATGATTGGCAAGCTCAGGCATGTACTCCTGATGAAAAGTTTTGGTCTGAGCAGGATCCGCAAGATATGGATTGTTATCCTGAAGCACCCATTGCGCAGTGGGGTCACCCTGGAACAGCTGGCGTGGCCCATTGCCAAAATTTTCCTGTGTATCACCCAGATAGAAATCATGAAAAATATAAGCCATGGGCTGAACCACGAAAGTGAGAAAGTGGGGATCTAAGATAAATTGTATGAGATCAAAGACAACAAGGGCACAACACAACCCTTTGTCTTCAATGGGAGAGTTCTCGCCAAACCGAGAAAAATCAAGACCGCCGATGGGACATCCACGGGGCCATCAATGCGTGCCACTTTGAAAGGAAGAGGTGGGCGCCGAGCAACCACATAATCATGATAGCAGGAGGGAGCCGGTGAAGTCCACCGGCATTGCGGAAGAATTGAAGTCCGGGCGTCAAGTTTGGTTTGAGCCTCATCGCCAGATCAATAGCTTGCTGCGAGTTTGTTGTCCGAGATCACGGATCCTATTTTCCTTTTTCAAGTAGGAGGCGTGATCGGTCCACGGACCCGCTTCGAGAAGGATTGACCTGGGAGGAAGATTTCCGGTGTATTGAGACGAAGCACGGCAATCTCCGCGCCATCGAAAGTATTTTCTGCATTTTCGCACCTCCGTAGTCGTGATCTTGAAGAGAGGTGATCCGAGAGGTCGGTGTAGAAAGCTGAGCCGCCAAGGAGGCAACTTGAGCATCTGGGGCTGAAAGATTTTGAACTTGAGTGCGGAAGTTTTCACACGCCCGAGTACAAGGCATTGAGTTTAGCAATATCTTCATCCTTGGTACTGTCGGAGAGCAGCTTTGGACTTGTTGTGCTCCAATAGAGTCCGAATTTCTGGACCGAGCTGAGCCCCTTGATCCGGGCGAGTTGGCTGACTTGAGCTTGTGTACTTGAGATCCGCATGAGCCCGTAAGAGAGCTTCATGCTTGTCTTGAAGTTTGGCCTCCAAAGTTGCAACTTGGCAGCTTGCAGCTTGAAGGTCTTGGTGTACCGCATCGAGGCCTCTAGTGCTCATGGAACCCGGGCCATAAGAGCGCCTTGGGATTCCTCAGAATTTAAGTGCGCAGCTTGAGCATCCCGCCGATAACGATACAACAAACCGACGAGGGTGTTGTGGTGGTGGAATTGGGTTGCCTCGGTGTGGGAGGTTTGTGAAAAATGGTGTGAAGTGGATGGTGTAGCTGAGGAAGAGACAAGGACATGAGGTGACCGTGGTCATGACCGGGGGAAGATGGGCGTGATGTGCCAACTTGGTGATTGATTTGGAAGGGAGCGCCGAAAGTGGAAGTATGAGAATTTGGTGGTGTGGGAGGGAAGTAATGACGGATGAGGGCTTGAAAGTGCCCTCCCACGTAAACTTCAGAAATGGAAGTGGTACTCAAGGCGGTCCATTTCTTGGAGAAGACAATAGAACATCATTTGGGGCCAATCTATGTGGTGCTTGGAGTGTGTAGCAAAGAAGGACCAGGTTATAGAAAGGCTTATTGATATGGGTGTTCTTGATAGAATACCCAAGGAATTTGGCGCCACAAAAATTTTACAAAGGTCTCATGAGGCTTGTCGATATTGGTCGACGATGGACATTGGCGTGATAAGCAGTGCACCAAACTCGCGGACATCAATATCCCGTATAGCAGACCATGATACACACAAGGAGTGTGCAAGGGAATATGAAATACCTCGTAAATCAAGTGTTGAGTCAATGAAATAGTGGTGCCATCGACCACAGTGGTGTACCCTTGCGGGCTGTTAACAATATTGGCGATGAACTGCTGCAACTGGGCAGGATTTGGAGCCGGAAGTTCCATTTGAGAAAATTCAGAAGTTGGTGTCGCTCAATGACGCCTTTATTGGGGCCAACAAGGGCTTCGCGGAAAGTGGGGCGCCAAGAAGGATACAGATGCAAAAGGGCCGGATCCTTGGGAGCAAAGAGTTTGAAGTGTAGAAAATCTTGGGGCAGCCATGAGAATGATTTTGCGTAACTAAGAGAGATGCCAAAGACGGAAGACGAAAAGTCGAGCACGGAGGATGAAGGCGCAGAGGAACGAAAAGGTTTGTTTTAGGGCGCACAACTGGAGGTGAAGAGGTATGAAGAGGGCGAAACAGGAACCGTTGATGATGCCAGGTGTCAAGAGATGCGAAGAAGGTGATTGAGAGGCAAAAATTTGGCTAAGTCCCCAAAAAACGTAAGGGAGAAGCAATGGACGGTGAGGATGAGACGCGTGAAAGAAAGATCGGATGACAGATGGCAAAGGACACCCATTAATGTTCGACGGGCGTGGAAAGAAGGAATGGCATTCAATGCCGGGCAACTCAAGTGGGATATCATTAAAAGGAATGTGTCAAGGTACCATTGCTAGATATGCGGCGGAGAACAGATTCTCCTTTAGAAACAAAACCTTGCATTGCAAACCACGTTGGCGATTTGTGTGATTGGTCCACGCCGACAAGGAGGTCCTCGCTATTGGCTATATAAGACGAACCGAGAGAAACGAAGGCATCCGATGGGCCAAGATGGGCCGCCGGTTTGAACTTAAGATTGCACCATGCCGATTTAACCGCCGTGAGTGGATCACTTGTAAGATGAATGCTCGATCTCCGCGCCGCCACAACCGTGGCATTTCGTGATGGACGGCTGGTGTGCCGGGATGGTGAACATCCCGACCAAGACCAACGGGATGGAGGTGGTTCTGCTGTATTTGGGATCCGGAGCGTAACCTCTACCATCTCCTCCAAGATCACCTCTGCCCAACCCGAGTAGAGGGTTTTTCCTCTTAGGACTTAGTAGATAGGGCTCGAGCCCGCTTTTTGTATATAGGGCGCGCCCATATATGAAATAGCTGGGCTGCGCCCACATTTTGTAAAAAATTCTCCACTATAATATAATTACCGCCTTTCTAGTCACTTTCTGTGGTGTTTGATTCGAACTGTCTCGTGTTGGGATGTTCACTTTACGTGTGCTGAAATGCTTTGAGACAAAAACCATTAACTAATGTAGGTAATGGAGTGCCATCTAATTCAAATGAAGTTGGAAAACACTTGGTCTAACCACTTGAACAATTTGATAAGGGCCAAGCCAACTAAACTTGAGTTTACCCGGAAAATTTTTGTACCGGAATCATAAAGAAGAACCAAATCTCCTTGTTTGAATGTCTTTGTCTTCAAACGTTTGTCATGTAAAGATTTTTGCAATCGTTGTCCATGAAGAACACGAATATAAGCATCCCGCGGAAGTTCATCCAACTGTTCTAATTGATAGACCCGATTCTTTGAGAGCAAGCCGGTGGATTATGAGCAAGAGTGATTGAAACCGAGTGTTGGAAGAATGAATTCAAAGGGCATGAGAGCTTTCGACCATAAACCAATTTAAAAGGAGTGTGACCCGTAGCAATCTTGAAACAAGTATTGTAGGCCCAAAGAACTCAGAGGGAAGTTTTGTCCGCCAATGCGTGCGGGAAGCGCCACAAATTTTCTTGAGAATGGTGACCGAGTTTTGTTGGTGCTTTTCGGCCAACCCATTGCCTTGAGGATAGTAAGGTGTGCTCTTGTGATGATGTATCAAGAGATAATCCGCCTCTTTGATAGTATGATTGATGAAATGAACACCACGATCATCGACCAGCTCAGGTGGGGGCAGCCAATCGCGTGATGATTTGTTGATAGAGGACTCGGGCCGTGCTTGCAGCAGTTGTTGTTCCGAAGTGCACAAGCTTCCGCCCATTTGGTGGCGTGATTCAAGGAGAACCGGGATGTATCAGCAATTTGTGTGCCGCCGAGGGTCTATAGGTCCCACAAAGTCCATTCCCCATTTTTGAAGGGAAGTGGCGGGCGACGGGCGCCAAGGGAAGAGCGCCACGTCGTGGGGCGCCCCACCCACCGGGCAAGCCACACACATGCGAGGCATGTGAGCATCTTTGAAGAGCGTGGGCCAATAATACCCTAAGAAGAAGAATTTTATGTCGTGGTGTCACCATGAAAAATGACCACCACCGAGCCCTTGATGAGCTTCTAACAATGTCCGAACTTCATGAGGGAGAACAAAGGCATCGAAGGATGGTGTCCTTACCTTTTGTAGAGATGTCCCAAGAACCATGGTGTAGTCACGGACCTCCTGAGAAATTGATGGCGACGGATTGTCGCCATGTGAGAGAGCGCCTCATCTTCGGTGGAAGAGCACCCGTGAGGAGGTATCGCTGAAAATCATGGAACCAATGTGGTGTTGCCGTGACTAAAAAAAAGTTGAGCATCGTGGAAGGCGCCCCGAGACTCTCATTATGGGATCATCCGTGGATGCGTGAAAGATAATCCGAACAACATGAGATTTGCCAGCTTTATGAACGATTTCAAAAGGAGCAAATTCTTGGAGAAGAAGGACCCAACGAGCAATGCGAATTCGCGGGCGGATTTGTTGATCAAATAGAGAAGTGCTTGGTGGTCCACAAAGAACTTGATTTGACTGCCCAAAAGGTAATGACGGGAAGCGTTGGACACGTAAAATGAGACCCAAAGCTTCACGCCCAGGGGTAATAGTTGGGCGCCAAAGAATTGAGTTTTCTACCGGCATAGCGATTTGGTTTATCGCAGCGATCATATTCTTGAGAAAGAAACGGCCCAATAGCAAACGCCGAGACATCGACATGAACGTGAAAGGGCTTGTCCCATTGAGGAGGAACAAGTACCAGGTGCCCGAGTAAGCAAAAGCTTCACTGTTGAAGGCGGCTTCCACCGGGAATTCCAAGCCCGTGTGGATTCGCCACCCGTGAGTTTATGAATGGGACTGCAATGGCTGCCAGTCCGTGTATGAAGGTGGAGTAATAATTGACCTTTCCTAGGAAAGAGCGTGTCTCTTTGATATTACCGGTGCTTGAGCTTTTAGCACACAACCGATTTTGGCAGATCGGTGGTGATTCCTGCTTGGTCGACAACATGGCCTAAATGTAACACCAGTGACGCAAAAGGTGCATTTCTCGTGATTGAGACTAATGCCGGACTCATCACATTCACGAAAAGACGAAGTTCCAATTTATCCAAATGGTCAGCCATGGAACCCAGGGGCGAGAAGTCATCTTGAAAAATTTGCAAGAAGGGATTTTCCTTCATGAAATCATGAAAAACGGAGAGCATGATGTTGAAATGTTGAAGGAGAGTTGGATAATCCAAAAAGGAACCACCTTGTAGGCAAAAAGTGCCACGGGTGGTGAAAGTGGTCTTGAGTTGATCAGATTCTTTGATGGAGATCTGATTGTAGCCAGAGAAACCATCCATAAAGGAGTACATCTCATGTCCAAAACCACTTCTTCGTAACTTGGTCTGTGAAGGGAAGTGGAAAATGATCACGCCCGTGGCCCGATTGAGTTCCAGATAGTCTACAGGGACGCGGATCTTACCATTGTGCTTAAGGGCAATGGCGATAGGGCTCACCCATTGAGAATGTTTGACCTCATAGATCAAACTCCGGCAAAGGAGTTTGTCAATTTCGGCTTGACGCCAGCGATCCACGGTAATTAGGGTTGAGCCCCTCAGATCGTCGCTGCTAATCGGTCGTTGCATCGATTTGGTAGGAATGGTGAGTTCCCCAAGCTTTTGTTGATTCCCCTTGGATCTTTGTAACTCCGTGCTTAAAAATGTGTTTGAATTTTTTGAGCAAATTGCGGACGGCCTATTACGATAAGGAGCCAGGAAGGTTTGCAGCAATACGGGGACGGGTTGATTGTTGCCAACATCCACAATTCGACTTGAGTCCGAATATGGGGTATGACTTGATTATCTGGACAATGTGTGCGAGGAGGTTGGAGCATAACCGGATCGCGTGGCACTTTGCGTGGTAAAAAAGAGATTGCTTTCGGTGTCATCTAGCGTTGGTTGCTTCATGACGGGCGTGTACATCGCAGGAGTTGCTGGAGGTCCGTGATCTGAAAAGTGATCAACGCGTTGGATTCGATTGCAAGGAGCCGGTAGGGTCAAGCAAGGCAGCCCCACCGGTCCCGATCAAAGTCATTTCTCCCCAAGGATCAAAGATATTGGGTAGGATGACAGAGAGGCGACGCTGCTAGGTAGCCCTGAACTTGATAAATATTCTCGAGCGCCTTCGTAATCGATTAATCCGAGAGAGGGTTCCGCATTGTCAACGGAAATGATCCGCCCGCTTTGCAAGTCCATTGTGGCATTGAGATGACCATCTGTGATGACTAAGCGTCCGTGGGCCCAAGAATGGATACTCTTTGCCCGGCGGAGAAAGGGTCTTCCCACCAGCATTTCATAGTCACCGGATCTTCACCGCCTTTCCAAACTCCAAATTCCATGGGAAAGCGGAGATCACCAATGTTGATGTGTAGAATAGGTGTGACGCCTTGAGGTCTCGTGATATGGCCATTAGCCAATTTGATGTCATATGGGGCACGAAAGAGTTGTGTGATGCCCATTTGTTTGCGGAGTTTGTCCGGTGATGAGATTGATCGCACTACCTCCATCGATTTGAACATGGTTGACTTTCGATTTCCCACCGTTGCATGGACCGTGGGTGTAGAGGTAGCCTGGCCCCAACTAAAACAGGTTGGGAGTGGTAACCGGTCCTGAGAGCAGGACGAGAAGTTTTAAAATGGTTGCCAAGCTTAAAGGAATTTTGATCTTGGCAAGCTCCTCTTGGAGTTCGAGAGGTACATGAGAAAAAAGGATCGGGCCTGGTTCCACTGGTGCGGGGAGTGCGTGGCGGGAAGCAAAGAATTTTTGAGTAAGTCAACCCGGGCTGCAATATTGGGATATGTCGAGAGCGTGGAGGTTGAGATGTTGAAGGTGGATCGTGTCTTTGTTGAGCTCGAGTGGTGGCATGAACATTTGCCAATGTGCGGCCTTCACCGCTTGCATGAGATTCAAAATGCTTTGGCGAACTTTGGGCATGACATTTGGCATGAGCTTTTCTAAGTCAGTGCAAAGTGAACCTTTTTTCGCCCTCATGAGGAAGGGTGTCAACCGCAGCGCGGGTGCGTGTCCTTCGAATAATAGTCAAGGGGCGTGATGCCTTGGTCGGCGGCGTGAAACTAGACCAACCCAATTTGACTACTGTCACGGGAGGATTAAGTGCCGAAAAATTTCCTCTTGGGCTTGTTGATCCAGTGAGGTTGATTTCTTTGGAGCTGGTTGATAGCGTGATTGCTTGAGGCGCCTTGGGGGCTTCTTGAGAACTGGTGTGGGCCTTGTTTGCCATTAGCAAGCCGAGTTGGTAAGCCGTGGAGGCGGACCGATGTGGTCTGATTTGTGCCGGAAAATTTGGACCTGAACTTGTGGAAGTTGAGGGCACGCCGTGGTGGTATGACCCCATTCTTGACAAAGGATAGCACCGAGCTTTAGAAGGATCAAAGGAGGACGTTGGTTGGATCCCCGTGGTTGGTCCATTCTGTCGATAGAGTTGCGTGGGCCGCACTCAAGAGGTGGCTGGCGATAGTGCGTTTGGGACCGAGGGTGTGGTTTGTACTTGATAAACCATTTTGTTGCTTGAACGGTGTGGGATGAGTGCGAGTGCACTCTTCCGCGGGCATGATTGCACATGTTGCATCGCTTGCAATGAGGCGGGCCATTGGTGGAGTTGCACTCATTGGCCAAATGGCCTTGATATTTGCAAATATGGCACCGTGATTTGACCTGCTACCGTGGATTAGCGTGTTGAATTTGAAGCACCGTTTGTGGAACCATGACGGGTGGAATGAGCGGGAGCTCTTGAAGAGCCACGGAGGAAACATTGATCGAGTGATTGACAAGGTCGATAGCCCGCCCAAAGTTTTTGGATGCAAGGTATTCATCATGAGTCGAATAAGGAGGAAGTCCTTGGAGAAACCAGACCAAAACCGCTCTGGTAGGGTACTCCTTGAGCTTACCGAAAGAGAATGTGAAGTCGATCCATAAAATCCGAGGCGGCACTGCAGAGTAGGCTCTTGTTGAAGTTCATTGAGTTGCTTGAGATGAAGTTGATCATCATCCGTGGTCCCGTAATGAGACGTAAAAGCAAAGGCGCATTTCGGACCGATCTTGTTTCCAATGGCTTTTGTTGGACATGAGCCATTGATGAGGAGAGCCACGCAAAGGTGGTGGAAAAGATGTGAAATTTCAGTTGAGGTTGCGGCGTGCCCATTTAGGACAGCTAGAGCCTCAAATTCTTCCATGTGGGCCTGAGCACTTTGGTCTAACGGTTTGCCTTCGTGTTGCCAAAGGTGGGATAAGCCGGGTTTAGTCCGAAAGGTAGATGTGAAAGTCTTTGGTCTGGGACAGAAACAGGATAGTGAGGATATTGAGGTTGAGGTGGATTTGGCATTGTGGCCCGACCGGACCACGATGAAGGGGTGATCAGCGGGTTGAGAAACCGGGTAGCCGGAGCATTGGTTTTGAGATCCGTAAGGTTGTAAACAGGAAGAGCAAAGTGGGGAAACGTAGGGGAAAGGATATTCCGGGCAAAGCATAAAGGAGACATGTGGATAGCCGTGCCCACCCGGGGAGATGATGGTTCGAAGGAAGTGGCGTATGGCCCGAAGAATGATGGATGTAGGCATGTTCGGGGGTATGAAAGTACGGTTGAGAAGGTTGAGCCGGATAAGGCCCCACGATAATGATGAGGGGACCGAGGTTGTGAGCAATGTTTGCACGCTTGGGGCGGGAACTGGGGCCAGACCGGACCACGAGGGGTGGGTGGTGCTGACCGAGCCCTAGACCGAAGATGGCCTCCCTCTATGTCATAAGCAGATCCATACATGTCGCGAACAGTTTCCCGACGCTGATGGCGCTCCAAGCGAGATGCCGTCTGAGAAAGGAGTTCTTCTGGCGTGAAATTGCGGGATGACATGTAAGCGAGAAAGAAAGTAGGAGAAAATCGGACCCGGCAATGGCCGGTGTTTGGGATCCGGGTTGGGGAACTCCCTGGAAGACTTGACCCTCTGTGAGGACCCGTGGATCTAACAGAGAGTCCGGGGACTATGTCACGCTGGGATTTCTTTGAAAAGAGAAGAAAAAGAAGAGAACAGAACAAATGAAAGAAAGATGATAAGCTTCCTTGATATCAATGATGAAAATACATGAGCTCTCGCAATAGAGAGAAAACTGAAAGGAGACAAGACTCAAAACTCATCTAAAAACTTATGAGCTAACTCTACTCATATATATAGTACAATGGCCTTGGGCCCAATATAGACACTCGACCGATCGGTGCCGACTCACGGAAGGAGGCCCGATTCTGAGGAATGTTGGCGGTGCCTCTTGAAGTGCCTAGAATCACGCCGACGCCGACGAGGCGGTGACGTGGGCCGTCCACTTGTCCGAAAGGCCTCTTGTTGACCGCCAAAGGCTTTGAACGCGTGGGCTGCTTAGTCTTCGTGGAGGCTTGGATGTCCGACCCGTGGTTGACTGAGGATCTTTGAGCTTGACCTGGTCTGACGTATGCATGAATAGTCCTGTACCAGGAGGCACAGGACTAACAGGTTTATTGTTCATTTACCTCTGCTGCTTCGGTTTACAGAGTTAGCTTCCGTTTACCAATGTTTCCGTGTAGTCATTCACCTCAGTGCAGATGTTCTGGATTTTGTATCAGATCTTTGAAGTGATATCAGATTTTTTTGAATCAAACTCTTGTAAAACCTTTGTAATGTTTTCTCTGAATGGAGTAATGCATGTTTTCTCACTATGGAAATGAAATTCTTACCTCATTGTAGTAAAGAAAAAGAATGCAGATACAAACTGAAATTTGAAGTTAAAGAACTGTAGAATCTAACATTCTTTGAATAAGCTCTTCAGAATGAGAAATTCCTGGAAAGAATGTGCTCCATGTGGCACATAGAGATTGGCGGATGGGGCAGAAAATGCCCCACCCAATTTTTACGGTTAATTAGGAGTCAAGAGAGAAGCAAATTGGTGCTTTTTATTTATTTTGCTCTTTTGTCATGCATATAGCCAAATACAAAAGTGAAGCAGTCTAGTCTAGTTGTTGGATTTGGGTGGTTACGAACATATATTTTGCCATGTGCTAATATAAGGTAAAAGTTGCATCATTCAAAAGAGGCAATAATGATTTGGTGGCACAAGAAATGGGAGATCCACCTCAACCCTTCTTCCAAAAAAGTCAATATAAAATGGATAAGGTCTTTTGGTTGGCCCAAATTTGTTTTTAGGATGCGGGCCTTTATTATTCATAGAAAGTTACAAACAGAGTACAACATGGACTAAAAACTTTGTGGAGAAAGTGTCCACTTGAGCAAATCGACCCCACCCGAATGTGAAGGTAATGCTCCCAAATACGACTCTTCACTTCATTAGCTATTGATGGAGCGCCTGGATGCTTTAACAATTCGTTGTTGGGCCTCGACAAGGACCTGTGCATCAGAACAAACATGACCTTTGAATATGAGCTTCCAAATGCATAACCCTCATTTGCATCCTACAGTATCACTCCTCACTCCAAGGCGATTTTCCTGCTCACAGAGGCGCTTATATATCTGTTTGTCGAACACATCCACATCAGCATCATGGCCACTTCTTCATTCAGGCGATGGTACAACGCCACTACTCATGTGGCAGAGACCAACATCAACTCTGTCTTTGCTTCTAGAAAGAAATTGATGTAGATGCCACCATAAATGCCACGCCATACTACTAGGAGATCATGCAAGAGTTCCAAGCTAAGATAGGTTCTTCCTTGGTAGAGCTCCCCCCATGCATAGGGTACTTCACGCCTAGGACAGCGCACGAAGAATNATGCACGAGATCGAACATGAATGACCACTCATCATTTCCACTTTAGCAAAACAAGATGGTCTTGTTTCAATTGCTAACCTAAAGGCTGAAGAAGTTGCATCAGAAGAGGTAGTTGCAGAGCACTTGATACAATCTAAAATAGATGAGAATGCGGAGACCATAGATCAAGTTAGTATGAAGCAAAGAACTGAGGTCCATGCAGAAGCCAGATGAAAAGTTCCTTTTCGCCAAATTTTTCCAGCCAGTTGGGTAGACTGTTAATAACATCTACTGGCTAGTCAAATTGTAGTGGAAAAGGCCTTGCGGCCACATCCAAACATGCCTGACATGTTGACACAGGAAGAAGCAATGCTCAATTATCTCGTCCCTCTCTGCACATAAGGATAAAGTGCAGACACATCTGGATGAAATCTATGCACCACAACATTAATGCGCACATAGCGATAAATGATTTGCCACCACAAAACAGATGCTTTGGGATGGAGCAATTTATTCCATACCCATTTCTATACTGCTTTCTAACAGTCCCTAGGGATGACCAAAGGCCACTTTGCTGAAGGAGACATGTCTTCAGCAGCAAGAAGATCTTATACATGGAGTTCATCAACTTATCTGCTTTGACAAACTCATGTACCACCCAAAGCTGGAGGCATCCACTTGTGCTATTGGAGGCAGAACTGAAGACACCTTCTGCCAAATAGCTCAATCCTGCCTTAAAAGGAAGAACTTAGCTCTAAGCTGTTCCTAGGTTAGCAAACCGCATTTGCTTATTATACCAATCAGATATCATGTGCACACCTGCCAATTTCCATCAACGTTGCGTCAATGGATGGATCGAAGATACTAGAGGACCGCCATCTAAAGGAATCTACCAACAGCTCATAGTAGTGCTAATATATGCAAGATGGTGAAAATGGAATGGAGATCGTACAATCTCCATACAATAATCAATCCTCTGAGAAATGGAGAAGCATTAATGTATGCTATTAGTGGGTAAAACAGACCTAAGGTAGAAGTGGCCTAACAGATGGAGATCCAAAAGAGATGCACATTTGCAAAGACTGCTACACAAGGCGGAAGCCTGGGGACTCGTCTACATTATTTAAAATTCTCCAAATAAACTTAGAAAACATCTCTGCATCATAAAATTGATCATCCCAAGGCCGCTAAAATGCTTTGGCAACATGCACTTTGTCCAACTGACTTTGACATCAGCGCCCTCCTCTGTTCCCCCGCAAATGAAGTTCCCGACAATCGTGATAATGAGTTGGACTTTTGACTATGGAGCCAACATGAATGAGGCCATACATTGGTGTTACTCAAAATTGACTTAATCACAACAATTTGTCCCACATGGAGAGCTTAGCTATGGACCACCAAAAAATGTGCTTTTCCAAGCCCTTAATTGCTGCCTTCCACACATCTCCAGATGAACACTACAGGAATACCAAGAATTTTGGTTGCTCTATAATGGGGAAGAACCTTCCATGGAACACATGGTGGAATTGGAGAGTCCAATGCCCATTGTGTTGTACACTTCTGCGAACCAACAAAACTACCAGATGCCAGGGAAAAGACAGGAAATGGATTCTGCAAATTTTGCTCATCTGCCCTGAAGAAAAGGAAAGTGTCATCCACATAGTGATTACAAATCTCATGTGATCCATGGTTCATAGGAAGTCCATGCAAGATGCATTCCTGAGCAGCAAGAGAGAAGACTTGGGCAATAACTTCTGCCACAACTCTAAATAACATTGGATCCAGTTGTTTAGGGTCTGAGTTTAGGATCGTCTGCAAGACAGCCCTCTGTGAGGGCCCTTGGATCAAGCAGACAAATCCTTAGTATAGTGTGTCACGCGGGATTTTGCAAAGGAATCAGAGCAAAAAGAATGAAACAGAAAAGCAAAGAAAACAATATGCCAAGATAGGAATCCTTTGAATATCAAAAGAGTACATGAGGTCTCGCTGAGACAAGAAAACTGAAACAAGATGATACTAAGGCTCATCTAAAAACTTGAGATCTAACTCTACTGATATATAATAGTACAATGACCTTGGGCCCAAAATAGATACATGGCAGAATCTCTCTGTGATCTCAGTTATCAACTCCTGGATCATATGCTTGATTTGAGGGAATCTTTGCAGTGTCATCATTAGTGCCGGGAATCCCGCTAATTTAAGGATGAACTCTCCCGAGGCGGTCATTTGTCTTGTCTGGTCCTCTTCTTTGACGGGGCGTGGGTTTTCGCGTGATTTTCGCAGGGGCATGGGTTTGCTACCTAATGCTTGACCTTGACCCTTGCCTTTGACCTGTGTTGTGCTTAGGAATAGTCCAGTGCCTGGCTGGATGGGACTAACAACCAAAGAACACTCAGAGGAGAGAAAAGCAAGCACAGGTTTTGAAGGTGGAAAGCCTGGTACCTTCTCAAAATCATCCTACAGACTATGAGGATGAGCCTCGGAGTGATATTTATGGATGAGATCCTGCCGATCTTTCAGAGTGTCCAAAGTGTTTACCCCAATGGATGGTGACACATCTAACAGAAAGTTAACTTGTGCCATGTCTTCAAAAGCACGGTGAGCCTCGACTGGGACATACTGACATTCAATGAGCAAACAAATCTGGAGATCAAAAGCACTAGCACTGGCGTTGGAGTTGCAATAGTAAACAGGACGACGACGGGAACTTGAACAGGTAAGAAGACACTTCAAAGCAGCAGCACACAAACCTGCTTTGCGGATCTGGGGACGTGGCAGCTCTGTCCGAGAATTGAGTGAGTCCTCAGAACGCATGAGCTGGGTTCTACCAACTTCGTTCATTAGGAATGTAAATACAATTTCAGTTATAATCCAGGGTTTCTCCTTCCTGCCAGATATTACGGCGCAGAAAGCATAGATCCCACCCGAGGTCTGTAGAAATGTGTGCAGAGGTCCAATCAACATGATCAACCAGAGCCTTGGTCCAAAAGGAGGAGCGCCAGTCAGAAGTAAGAAACTGACAGTGGGGTGGTGCTCCTAACGACGCATAAGGGGTATCATGTTGAGGAGCAGGTTGCATCATAGGCTGCTGAGCTTGAGTGCAAAATTCGTGAAGTAAATCGACATCCATGATCTAAAGAAGTGTATTGATAGGAGGAGGGACTCAGTCCAGAGGAATGATCTCACCATCAAGATAGGCACAAAGACTGTTGAGGGCACCTAAGTGCCGTGAATCCCTATGTCCTCATTCATGTTTTTACGGACCTGTTTCAAGGTTTCTGCAATCCAAAGAGGCAAATGGCGAGCCAGCTCGGGCATGTATTCCACCTGAAGAGCAGTGTCCCATGACTGATCTTGAAGATATTTGTCATCCTGCTGTAGCAGCCATTTCGCATTAGAATCACCTTGAAAAGCATCGTCTGGACCATCATCAACTTATCATGTGTGTCTGCCAAGTAGAAATCGTGCATGACATATGCCATTGGTTGGACAAGGCGAAGAATAAAGAATTCCTGATCCTCACAGGGGATAAGCTGAAAGGTAAGAAGAGCATAAAAAAAGCCTTTGTTTTCAATAGAAAGATCTGGCCATATAGTGAGCAAATCCTTGCTAGTGAGAGTCGTGAAGAGTTCCATTAGTAGTGAACCACTTTAGCAGAAAAAGATATCTGCAGGACTGGACATAGTCCAAATAGCTCATGGGTTTTGGAAAATCACCCTACATGTATACAACTAAGGAGATGTAGATCTCGTGATGATGATGAGCTTCATGAGCAGACTGAATGGCCTGCTAAAGCTGATGTTCCAGATCATGGATTCTGTTGTCTTTCTCAATAAGGAGACGGAGTTGTTCCTTGATCTTATAGTGAGAATGAGTGGGCCTTGAGTGAAAACTTGCAGCTGAAGACTAGCAATCTCAGCGTCATCCACAAGCTTCTGTTTTTGCATGTCACTGAGCTGCGTTTTCAAGTCCGTGACCCGTGTTTGCATTGCTGCTAACTAACCTTCCAAAACAGTAATTCGAATTTCACCCGGTTATATTCGTTCTATGACCCCGTGTAGAGAGCCTGAGCGTCAACAAGAAGTTTGTCTTTGCCATTGATCTGCGCCAGAAGCTCAGTGATGGTAGCCTGAAGTTGGGTTTGCTATTCTTCCATAGTAACTGGGGTCTCTTGTTCATTAAGAAGTGCAGCCCGTGTGTCCAGTAAGGCACTACGTTTACTCTGAAGATTGTCTTCCAAAACTTGGTTCTCAGCTTGGATGTTATGAAGGCTCTGTTCTTCTTGTAAATTCATCAACTTATTAGAAAGTAAAACACCACAGAGTACTTGATTTACCACTCAACTGAACCAACTAGAAGAGATGTCACCAAGTCAAGCTACTTCGCAAGAATGTATAAGAACAAGCTCTTTTTAGCCACCAACCACTGGTGTTACAGAAACTCCTTCTAATTATGATATGATGAAGCAAGAAGCAAGAGAAAATACTACAAAGCAAGGCTAGGCTCTTCATCAAACATAGAAAGAAGCAGATCTAGTTGTGTAGTCAGCTTAGACCCCTATGCACCTTTTTGGGCATAACTTTCAAACCATAAGGAATCTGTGGACAACCAAGCCCAATCTGGAAACTAGACTTCAAAGGCTTCCCAAAACGCAGAAATTGCTAATTTCTGAGTTGTGGTCGTGGAGATATCACATTTCAAAATTGTTTTTATATTTATAGCTAACAACACCTGTACTTGATTTACCACCCAATTGGACCAACTAGAGGAGATGTCACCAAGTCAAGCTACTCCGCAAGACTGTATAAGAACAAGCTCTTTTTAGCCACCAACCACTGGTGTTATAGAAACTCCTTCTAATTATGATATGTTGAAGCAAGAAGCAAGAGAAAATACTGCAAAGCAAGGCTAGGCTCTTCATCAAACATAGAAAGAAGCAGATCTAGTTGTGTAGTCAGCTTAGACCCCTATGCACCTTTTTGGACATAACTTTCAAACCATAAGGAATCTATGGACAAGCAAGCCCAATCTGGAAACTAGACTTCAAAAGCTTCCCAAAAGGTACGAATTGCTAATTTCTGAGTTGTGGTCGTGGAGATATCACGTTTCAAAATTGTTTTTTTATTTATAGCTAACAACACCTTTTTTTGTTTTGCCTTTTTGCTTTTAAATAAAGGTCAAGCTTGAGTTTTAGCTCTCTCTTTGATAATATCAAGGTTTAGACATACTTGATGGCTTTCTTACTTGATCATATCAATAAATATTGTTCCATGCAAGGCCACTCCCCCGAGTGAGTGATATGATCAAGCAAGAAGCAAGAGAAAATACTATAAAGCAAGGCTAGGCTCTTCATCAAACACAGAAAGAAGCAGATCTAGTTGTGCAGTCAGCTTAGACCCCTATGCACCTTTCTGGGTATAACTTTCAAACCGTAAGGGATCTATACAAGTTGCTTAGCCTGACCCGAAATTGTGATATGCACTCTAGTTTTTTACTTAAGGTCCCACATTGGTGCACATGGGTCTGCAATGATAAATCAATGTGCTCTTTGCACAACAATTTCAGTATCTACATCGAGAAGGGAAGTGGTCTTTGTCTGCCCTTTATGCAAGGCCCACTAATAGAATATAATATAGTTTGTAATGTTTTTTGTAACGGAAAATACATTAATTAGTATTTTTTATTTGCGTCACAAAAGGTGATTTGTGACGCGTTACCAACGAAGAACCACTTGTAACACATTACAAAAGTTTATTCTGTCACGCATTACTAATGCAATATTTGTGACGTGTAACAACATTTAATCGTAATTATCACGCGTCACCGATTAATTTCTATACGTCACGTGTATTTGCATTTGTCACGCGTCACGAGTATTTTAATTGTACCCATGATTCATTGTCACGGGTGTCAATTTCAAATAAAATAAATTAAAAAAAGGGGGAAGAGGGAGGGAATGATGAGCATCTTTAAGGAGTAAAAGAATACAACGAAAATTTGATTACATGATACAAAATAACGTATACATAAAAATACGATTCAAATTGTTGCAATATGTTTATGCAGCATAGCTACTGCTCCTATCATCATCTCCATCAAAATAATCCCAACGCATGCGTATCTCATCACCCTCTACGCTAAGGGGAATGCTATCGTTAGCAGAATCCACATTAGGAGCATCAATATCGCCGCCTCCTTCATCGTCCAGTCGCGCCATAATTCTCTACAAAAGAGTCATAATTAATAAACATCGAGGACCAATGTCATTGCATAAATAATGTTATATGAACTTACTTCTTGATCAGTCTGGTGCAAGGGCCATGTGTTATGGCGCACAAGATAAAGCTCCAACTCAGCAAATGACATTCTTTTAGCGAATTGGGCTTGGTCAAATGTTGCCTCTTTTCCATATTTTTGGTACTGAAATGAAACAGTATAAAAGATTTGTTAGCTTTCTTTATACTCGAATAATAGAACCAAAACTCAACACAAATACATTGGGACCCAGATAGTGAGACCATTATGGCCGGGATTAAAAAACCTCGCCCTTTCGGGTTTTCGAGGAAAAACCCTTACAATAATGGTATCACTAATCTATGCTAGGGTCAAAGTACAATAGACTCTATACCCTCATGCTGACAAGCCTTGTTGGGTGAAAATACATTTAGCAAGAAGTAGCACCTTATGGACTCATATTTGAATAAACGATCTTCATTTCGTGCCCCAAAACTAATATCTTTGTCTAAAATGCCAACAGTACGCTCATTACTGCTCACCTGCACACAAAAAAATGAACCAAAAGCCACTAGGGCTCAACCAAAAGCCACTAGGGTTCAACCAGGCACGAGGGCCTCCAACCAGGCACGAGGGCCTCCATCCAGGCACGAGGGCCTCCATCCAGGCACGAGGGCCTCCAACTAAGCACAAGGGCCTCAACCAGATATGAAAGGATCCACCAGGCACAAGGCCTCTAAGAAAATGTTAGTTACACAACTAAAGGGGGGGGTGGGGTCCAACACCAGGAAAGGAAAGGAGGATGCACGAAAGCTGATGAGGAAGAAAGGAACTAGAAAGAACTAAATATGGAATGGGGAGGAAAAGACAAAGTTAACTGAAATGCTAACTAACTCCGTAGTTCTAGAACTTCGTTTTCCTGGATGATGATCGTCTACCGCACTTGGCTTATGCAGTGGCAATGAGACCACAACGACTCAAGAATTGTTGGAAGGATAAAAGAGTCAAAGTGGCTAACTAGATGGAATGTCCAGAGAACATGTGCATCCGTGTAGAAACAGAGGCGATCGTGGCGGCTGAGATGTTACCTTGATGCTTGTTTCTCCAAAGAAGCTTTGGGATTCCGGGGCTCGAGCAAGTCAAAACAAACACATTACAAGCAAACACATAAATCCCACATTAGAACGAGGCCCCTGGCTACCCACGTTTATATCCGCCCATGAAAAGCGCAGCATATCGCCTCCATTCAAGACAGGTGCCCACCATCTCCGGATTGAGGCAAGTCGATGGATTGGGGAGCCACGTCGGGATAGGGTTTTCGGTCTTTGCCCGACAGAGCTGTTGAGGATGAATGTCACACTTTCCAGAGCTGCCCAGCATATGATCATATTCGGACACGCTATGCTCAGTTGATTAGACCTGATGAGCCGCTACACATGATACTGGGCACGACTTCGGTGCGCTCACTCGGATCATATATTCAGGAAGTACTGGACTTGAGGGCTCAGATATGCCCCCAGTCAACCATTTAGTTGATGTCAGTAGTCTTATTGCTGCCACGGTTTTTCCCTCGTTGGTCTCCGTGGACGATAAAAACAATTCTATTCTATTCGTTGAAACGAAGGAAAACGCCATGAAAAAAAAAAGTTAGAAAACTTACAAACTTTGTGGCAAATGTAAGTTCACCACCGCTACCAAGTCGATGGGCCGCACCCGTATCTTCCTTTTTAGCACTATATCATAACCACTTCAATAAAGTTTTTAGTAATGAACAAGATACATCTAGTAATTGTAGGACTTACGCAGCAGCTGCTTTTTGTTGTGCATGTCTCTGATCTCCTGCCTTATCCAATTGGGCTTCTTTGATTGCCCATCCCAAAACTCATCACTTGCTCGTTTAGGCTTTGGAGTATTCTTCTCCAAAGACATCATAGCTTTTTGCTTCATTCTATAACGTCGAGTCCTACAAAACAGCGGAATTGAAATGTGAGTTTCAATTCTAACAACATATAAACACATCCAAAACATCGAATCATCTTAAAATAATGCATTGGTATTCTATTTTATAAATTTCTATATGATTACCTCAAAACGCCGGACATCTTGCGCTTCACTTCAGATTTATCAAATCCAACACTATGCTGAGTCTCTAGGGTGCTCAATACCTACATCATTAAAAATTTAACTTATGATTAAATAACGATAAAAAAATCTAATTACAAACTTCTTTAATATTACTAATAAATAACAATAAAAAAATCTAGTGACAAACGTCTTGAATATGTAGCATAATAACAGGGGGTTTTCTTTGTGTTTTTGTATGCTTTTCACTAAGGTTTTCCTATGATTTCGTGATATATTCAAATGGATGTACTAATGCGTACATCTAGAGTGCACTATTTCTGAGCCATTGATTTTAGCCTTTTTTTTTTCAATGGTCAACAACCAATGGCTCACAACAAAAGCCCTGTTTTTGTGCGTGCGGTGCATAATGGGCACATGAAGGGCCATTGATTTTAGCCTTTTTTTTCAATGACCAACAACCAATGGCTCACAACAAAAGCCCTCTTTTTATGTGTGTGGTGCATAATGGGCACATGAAGGGCTTGAAGGGCGCATGTAGTGCAGTTTCCCCGCCGGCAACACATTTCTTATTATAACTTTTGATCCAGAGCTCTGTTTGAGATGATGTTTATTGCGTTGGAAAGCTCTCTCCGAGATCTTTTTGATAGTGTATGATATGTATATGTTTGGTTAAGTTATCCATGCTAAAACAGCAATTTTTCGGCCGGGTTTGGTAGGCTTTCACATCCTACCAGTTAATTAATACAGAATTGCGCTATTGGATATTGTTTTATGGCTCATTCCAAATGAAGCTTGCAAAAAATTACCATGCATCTTTAGATTTTGAGGCAGTTATTAAGCAAATTCTAAGGCTTCTAGATCCTTGTGCTAACAAGCAGAAAAGTTTCCCACTTTGGTTTCTCACCACAAGAATTTATGGAGGCCAAAGGCTGCTGTTAAATTCCAGTTGAAAAAAGTTTGTGTATGGGTGTTGCAAACTTTATGACTTTCAGAATAATGGGATCAATATGCTCTATCTTTATGGTAACTTTACTTATGTTCTATTTGTTTTATTGTGATCAAATTTAAAAGCTACAGGTGATGAAAGCCTCAAATGAATTCTAGTTTTTTTTTTCTGGTTTGAATTCTAAAATTTTTGTCACAGGGGGGGGGGGTACGTGCGCTAAGGCTAAGGCCCGAAGGGGCCAAAAAAAAAATTTTGCAACACAAACCATTAACATCCAACATATAAAAATATAATCCCCCAACACATAACAACCAACACATAACAACCATTGACATTAACAACCAACACATAACTAACATTGACATTAATTAACACAACCATTGGGTCCAACACATTTAAATTAAAATCCCCCTTAAGCCCCCTTTGGTTTGGGTGCATATTCACACGGGGGGTGACTCCGGGCAACAAGAGCTGTTGGAGAGGCATATTCACCTCTTATTCCTTAATCTACACCGTACGTAAAGTTCCTCGTTTGTGGGGTATGCAAGTACAAAATTTGCTATTACTATAACAAGATTCACAAAATACTATAAGATTTCAAAGGTACAAACTTACTTCTTCAATATGCGATCTATTTTATTGGTTCATGTGCTTATGTGGTTCTTTCCAGTAAAGCAAATCGTCTGCGACCTTGACCCCTACCCAATTTTTGGCTTTCCCAAATTGCTTATAGCCATTGGAGGAAGACCCATTGTACCTTGTATAACTTTTGTGCCTGGTTCATATTTAAAGATACCAATCTAGAAAGCAACCAATGTGCAATATTATAAGAAAAAAACAAGAAGTAAAGGAAGCAGAATACAAAAAATATAATATCTATGCATACCTGCACAGGCTGCTCCTCGCATGAGGGTGGGGGGCGTCGTGGCCTCCCTCTACCTCTAGATCCTGTGGAAGTCATAGGTGTGGGATCTGTTGAATCCGTCGATGTAGGACCTATGGAGGGGAATGATATGAACACAAAATAACTCAGCAAAGCAAACAATAGAAATCTCAAAAGAACACTCCAATCTTTAGGAGTTAGCTGGCCACCCAACTGGGCTCAGGTTTTCTAGCAAGAATTCGTTATCTCGCTATCTCAACACAAGAATTCAGAACTAGAGAGTCAAGTTAGGCTAGATCTGGCTGTAGACAGAGGCATAAGGCTTCCCAAAAGATTCAGGCGAGATTGGATTTTAAAGCAGAGGCAGCGCTTGTATTTATAAGAAGAGATCAGTCCTTTTTCCAAATTCCCCCTTTTTAGATTGCAAATAGCTGATAAAAAGGTAGCTAAATATGGATAACTGTAAATTGGCCACAAATAGCATGGATTCGGCTTTCTATAGAGATGGATCGACCCTTCTTCTGTTTGATCCGGGAATGCTGCCGCTCTGATACAATTTCTGGTTTGAATGGTTCACGACCCGTTATCAGTCGCGAGGTTATTTTTAATTTAACACAAGGTTCATGATCTACAAAATAAACTACCCCTTGACAAGTTCCCCTTAAGTTATTACTAGCCTTTAAAAATATTAATTCCAAGTGCATTGAGCCTGAGCCGTTCCCCCAAGCTGGCATTGAGCCATAACATCTGATATTTAGGTAAATTCATAGCTAAACTTCTATAATGTCAGCACTTCATACCGCATAATATCATAATCAATGTAGTAGTCAAAATGTGAAAAATGCCTGGCTAGATAATTTTTCTGGGCATATATGTAGCAAAATAACAGGGGGTTCTAGGGGGATTTGATATGAATATAGATAGATAGATAGATAGATAGATAGATAGATAGATAGATAGATAGATAGATAGATAGATAGATAGATAGATAGATAGATAGATAGATAGATAGATACATTATTGTCCCTTGTACCCTGAGGCCCGTGGACTTATGTAGCATGGGCGAGCTCCCTTACGGGTGCTACTAGCACATCATGCTGATTTACAATGTAGCCTTTTCTGAAGGCTTGACTTTTCTCTATTAATACCGGCACCCAGCTTTGGATCGGCTTCATGGCCGTGCACGGGCGTGTCGTTATCAATCAGCTTTGAGCTGAACTTTTTCAGGGTGTTTATGTTGCGCCTCTCTGGCGTTCATAACAGAAACCCTTTTTCTTTGTGTTTTTCGGTGCTGCGGCGTCATTTTCCCGTATTGCGTGCGCGGGTCCCTCCTTGTTTTCGACTTTGTCATCATGATGTGTATGCGGGCTGTCCCCACCTTATATTTACGTACTTATTCACGATGCTTTCATATACCGGGTCGCCACTGTCCTTTTCAATCCTCATTTCGTGACTTCCCATTTGAATCTTGCTAGAGTGTCTCTCACGGCTTTTCCTATTATGTCATCCTGGTATATCGTTGCCCTATCATTTGTCGGGTTGAAAAGCTGTCATAAAGCCACATTGTCTTGGGGCCCGTGTGGTTATGCAGCCATGTGTGCGTGGCTTTGTCGGCCCACTTCGTCTTTCCATTCCCCTTCGATGATGAGATCGCTCAAGTTCATCCCCAATTTCCTCGTCCACATTGCTACATCCCCGAACCACCGGCGCCGCCGGTTATGTGGGCTTTTTTGATTTCTCGATGGCAATGTTTGCTAGCTTGCTTGGTTTCCCTTTGCATTGTTCCTTATAAGATATCGATGGTCCTTTCCCATGCCCTTACTTCCATCGGTTTTGCCTGTCTCATAGACTATAGTTGTTTGTGGTGTATTCGTTCTCGGTGTTTAAATTCTCGCCTTATGCCATTTATGCGTAAATCCCTTCTTGTTTTTCCCACTTTTTCTCCGTCGGACTGGCCCCCGTGCTTTTTGCCCCATATAGCCGTAGTGTAGTTGTTTTGCAACGACCGAACAAGTAGCATTTAATTTCCCGGTTTATTATCCCGCTTTTTGTTGCAGAAATTTTTCATATTGTGGTAGCTTCCGATGGTTGCTTGGAATCTTGTGGTGCCGCCTTTAGCCCATTTTTCCGTGCCATGCGGCGTCATATCCGGATATCTATATATTGTTGATTCTTCTAGTTCTGTTCCCAAGTATATCGAGCGACTTATGTCTACCTTTTGCACGAAAAAAGACTATTCGGTTTTTTCGAGATTAACTGTCAACCCCTGTCTTTTCACGAAATTTTCTAACAGGTTTAAGTAACTGTGCATCCCTTTGTTCTTTGTAGCCATCATGCTCAAGTCATCCAGATATAACATGATGGGTACTTTGGTGTTCCCTAGGGTAGGGGCGTCTCAGGTCCCCTTGTCGTTCGCTATAAAATCTTGCGGGGCATCTATGTATATCCCAAATAATGTGGGAGATAGTGGGCACCCCTCGTTTGACCCCGTGTCACAATCTATCGCTTTCCCTTCTTCTTCCATTTTCGCGTACACATTATAGTATAATCTCGCAATTGCCCCCACCATATCCTTTGGTGCCCGTGATATCTATAAGCCTCTGTATTAACTTTTCCCTTGGAATTTGTGTCAAACGCTTTCCTAAAATCCACAAAGCAACATATTATTTTCTTCCCTTGGTTTCTATACGTTACGTCGATTATTCGAGTGTCACTAAGTGGTCATTGTTGTTGAGTGATCCGGCCTAAACCCCTTTGTCCTTGTGCTCTCCGATTCCCCCCTCGCCCAATTCTTGACTTGTTGTCTAAAACTTTCCCAAACCATTTTGCAAAAATGGAGCTCACCATTATAGTTCTGTAATTTCCCGGTTCCTGTCTGCTCCCCCCTTTGTGTAGGGGTATCACCCTGTTATATGCCCACCTGGATGGTAGTCCTGTGTGTATGATACCATTAAAAATATCTGTCACTTGCTTTAAGATTATCGCATCTACACTCTTTAGTAGTTCCACTGTTAACTAAAATAACAATTTCTGGAACCATAGACCATATATCCCTAAAACAATTGAATGGGTTGTTATAAAAAAAAAAAACATAGATTCAAGATAAAAAATAATCACATTAAAAAGGTTAAGGGCATTTCATGAATTTAAGTAAAAGTTAAGGGTATTTTATAAAATTTCAAATAGTACAAATACATGTATACATTTTCAAGGGCATTTTGTGAATTTTTAGAAAGTTAGGGGCATATTATGAAATACATGAAAAGTTAGGGGCATTTTGTAGTTTTTCCCTAAAAAATAATTACATTAGCTCACTGGGTACAATGGTTAAAGTAGTTTTATTAGGACATTGTGTTATTTTGGTAGAGGTTCAACCCCTTCATGTTCTACAATCTTAGGCGAAGCCGTCTAGAGGTGTGATATTCCCTCAAAACCTTAGGCGAAATCGTATTTCATATTTCAAAATCATAGGCGCATCCAATCATAAATGACTATAAGCAAAACAAGAGGTCCGCAGAGGCTCCAACATACAATCTGGGTTATAAGATCGACGAATCCGCCGACTGTGGTAGTCCAAGGTGCACCTCATTTAGAATATGTAGCATATAAGATAATAAGCAATTGGCAACCATCAGTCTTACAATATGCCATCGCCTTTTTTTTACATATGGTGTAAGTTTTATGAACTCAATTAATATGGCAGACAGTCTAAAAATAACCTTGAAGCTTTCAAGTACTTCAAATTCTTTCTTTCTTCTTCTTCTTCTTTAATCTTGAACATGAAACATCCATCCTTGTCACCGATTTCAGTCATTCAAAACAAGTCCAAGATGCAATTTGTTTAGAATATGCACCAGAATAATACAAAAAAATACCATTAGTTAAACGACTCTTAAGAATAAGCATCAATATCGTAAGCACCGAATTAACCCTCTCTATGATCTCCATGAATTTTAAAAATCCTATAAGATTTTGGCCTTTTTTTCACACAACAAAAGTCTTTTTTTCTAAGAAAGCTTGGATACCATAGACTCACCTATCCTCTGGTTTGTTTTCGAGATCTTAACAACAGGCTAGGATCTAATTGCAGGCTCCAACTTCAACCATATACCTTGTGATAGGCTTCTTCCATATTGCCCTCATCCTCCACTCGCTTCCTTTATGTTATAAACTTCTTTGTCCTTGTGTATAGCTGAAGTTAAATCCAAAGCCTGCAATACAATTGTTAAGAGATGGACATCCATTCTATTGGTCTAGTCTATAATGCAATACGTTGATATATTTTCAAAAACAAAAAGTATAAGCTTTCAATAACCTTTATGATTGATCTGTTAGCGAAGCTAGTTGAACAAGGTTAGTTTTGTGTAGTTTCCAATCATTACAAGATTCAAGAAATAGTTACTTCTCCTCCAGGGGACGCACCTCTGCCTGCAGGAGGAGGACATGCTTGCAGGGGATATGCCATGTGCGTCCACAAGATTAGATAGAACTCCACTATATACGTTTTCTCTTATAAAAGAAAACCCTGTAAATTGCATAAAATAAAGTAAGACACTATTCATTGGGAGAAGGTTTTTTATATATGTATCATTAATTTACCTCACCTCAGTCTCTTTAGGTATCAACAAGGAAAGCTAGATGAAGAGCGATGCCCCCTGCGATTAAGTAAGGGCTATGCCCAATTTTGTGATCTGACTCTTTTTATGAGTATAATATAAGTTAATTACTCAATCATGCTCATCTGTGGCTTGAGTTGTGTCTATTGTTTCAGCGTGAAAGGGTTTGAGGCGAAAACTATTAATCAAAGTAGGTAATTGAGTGTCATCTAATTCCACGAGGCTTGTACCACTTGAATAATATTGTAAGGACCAAGCCAATGAAATTTGAGCTTGCCTGGAAAATGTTTGTACCTGAAATCATAAAGAAGAACCAAATCCCCTTCCTTGAAAGTTTTTGTTTTGATATGTTTGTCATGTTAGGATTTTCACGATTGTTGCCCAGTAAGAACCCTGAGATAAGCATCCCTGTGATCTAATTGTTGCACTGATAAACCCTCTCTTGTAAAGCAGCAGGATGATCATGGACAGTAGCAAGTTGAAATTGAAGAGTGGGTAGGACAAACTCAAAAGGCATCAAAGCCTCTTGGCCATACAGTAGTTTGAAAGGGTCTGTTCTGTGGCAATTTTGTAAATAGTGTTATAGGCCCATAAAACAATGGGTAACTTGTCCTGCTAATCTGTTCTGGAACCGTCACAAATTTTCTTGAGAATGTTGATGAGAGTCTTGTTGGTACTTTCGGCCAGATCATTGCCTTGTGAATAATAGGGAGTGCTCTTTCGATGATGAATATGCAAGCAGTCCGTCAGTTCTTTGATCATATGATTGACAAAATAAACACCTCGGCCGCTCACGAGTTTTGTGGGGTAACCAAAGCGTGTAATGACATGTGTGTAGAGAACCACCGCCGTGCTGGCGGCGGTGTTATCAGGCAATGCACTTGCTTCAGCCCACTTCTTTGCATAATCAGTGAGAACAAGGATGTATCGAGCATGGGAGTTTCGAGCAGGTGGATCAATGGGCCCAAAAAAATCCATACTCCATTTGCTGAAGGATAACGGTGGCGCAACAAGAGTTAAGAGTAAAGCATCATGGCCTGGGCCTTTCCACGTGCTGACAGACATCACATTGGCCCGCATGAGCATGGGCATCTTTGAACAGTGTGGACCAACCCAACCAAAAGAATTTTTCGTGCCGTGTTATCATGACTAAATGGCCTCCACCAAGTCCTTCATATGCTTGGTGAACAATGTCTGGAACCTCATGAGGAAGGACACAACAACGCAAAATCATATCCTTGCCACGCTTGTAAAAATACCAGCAATCGTGGTATAATCACAAACTTCACGAAGGAACTGTTGACGGCGCGAGCGCAGCTTTTCTGAAGAAAGCGTGAGATCTTCATACGGTAAGGCATCAGAGAGAAGATATTGTTGGTAATCATGGAACCAGTGTGGCATGGCGGTGATCAAAAAGAGTTGAGCATCTGCAAAACTGTCAGAAACTTCTGAAGGCGGGTCATCAATGTGAATACGTAAAAGATAATTAGGCACCACATGAGATTTTCCTATTTTATGAATGATTTTAAAGGGAGTAAACTCTTGAAGAAGCAGCACCCAGCGAGGAATACGTCCCGTGGGCATGGTCTTATTAATCAGATAGAGCAAAGCTTGATGATCCACAAAGAACTTGATTTTGCTATCCAACAGATAGTGGCAGAACCATTGCAAACAGAAAATGAGTCCAAGCACTTCTCGTTCCATGGCAGAATAATTTTTCTCTGCAGGGTTGAGTTTCTTGCCTCATATAGCAAATCGGTTTGTCACGCTGTGAATCATATTCCTGGAAAACAACAGCACCAATGTCAAAAGGTGAAACATCCACATGAATGTGAAATGCTTTATTTCATTGAGGTGGAACAAGAACAGGGGCTTGAGTAAGCAGAACCTTCAATTTTTGAAATGCCGCATCTGCCTGAGGATTCCAAGCCCAAGTGGATTCATCACCCGTGAGTTTATGAATGGGATCCACAATGACAGTTAGTTCAGGAATGAAGGTAGCATAATAATTGACTTTCTCAAGGAAGGAGTGTGTCTCTTTAATGTTGGTAGGCGCCTGAGCTTTGAGCACACATCTAATCTTGGCAAGGTCCGTGGTAATGACGTCTTGACTGACAACATGGCCAAAAGATACACTTATCGGGATTCAAACTAATGCCCGATTCATCACATTTTTGAAAAACAAGCTTAAGTTTGGTGAGATGATCGTCCATGGAGTTGTAAGCAGAAAAGTCATCTTGGAAAGCTTGCAGAAAAGCATTTTCTTTCATGTAATCCTGAAAAACAGAAAGCATAATGCACTAGAAAGTAGATGGTGAGTTTGACAAATCAAAGGGCACCGTTTTGTAGACAAAAATGCCCTATGGTGTGGTGAATGTGGTTTTCAATTGATCTTCAGCTCGAATAGAAATTTTATTGTAGCCAAAGAAACCATCCATGAAGGAGTACATCTCATGGCCTGCTGCTTCTTCGAGACTTGATTCGTGAAGGGTAGCGGGAAATTATCACGTTCCGTGCCCATATTGAGTTTCCTATAATTCATAAAAACACGAATTTTCCCATTATGCTTAAGGGCAGTAATAATGGGGCTCACCCACTCAGAATGTTTGACCTCATAAATAAGTCCAGCAGCCAAGAGTTTATCAATTTCGGCTTTGACATAGTCATGATAGTTGGGGATGAGCCTATACTGTCGTTGCTACATGGGGCATGCATCAAGTTTGGTGGGAATAGTGAGTTCCCCCAACTCCTTCTTGGTACCTCTTAAATCTTGCTAACTCCACGCAAAAATGTGTTTGAACTTTTTGAAGAGACTGAGTGCACGAGCTTTATATGGTTTAGGAAAGTTGACAGTTAAACGGATTGGTTGGTTGTCCTCTAAGTCAATGATTTCAACTTCCGGAGTCTGAATATACAGAACGACACTCATGTCTGCTGTGACTGTATGAGCAGGTGGTTGTCGCAAAACTAGGGGTTCAGCACTCTGAGTGGAAAAGAAGACGGGCTATTGAGTTGGGTCAAGTAAAGGTTGCTTCATGACAGCAGCGACATCAACAGTGTCTTTAGTGGTGTCAACATCTGGATGAATGCCCAAGTTGAAGATCCTCAGAGTCACTATCAGATAGCGATGGTTCAATATGTTCAACAGAGATAAGTTTTCCAGTTTCAAGATCCATAGTGACATTCAATTGGCCATCAATAATGACAAGTTGATCAGTGGCCCAATAGTGAATGCTTTTAGCTTCACGAAGGAAAGGTCGTCCAACCAGCATACTGAGTGGAAAAGAAGAAGGGCTATTGAGTTGGGTCAAGTAAAGGTTACTTCATGACAAAGCGACATCAACAGTGTTTAGTGGTGTCAACATCCGGATGGATGCCCAAGTTGAAGATCCTCAGAGTCACTATCAGATAGCGATGGTTCAATATGTTCAACAGAGATAAGTTTCCCAGTTTCAAGATCCATAGTGGCATTCAATTGTCCATCAATATTGATAAGTTGATCAGTGGCCCAAGCTTCACGAAGGAAAGGTCGTCCAACCATTATCTTATAATCACCAGAATCCTCTCCAGTTTTCCAAACACCAAATTCCAAGGGGAATTTTAGATCCTTAATGCTGATTTGAAGAATAGGGATGACGCCTCGAGGGCGCGTGATGTGACCATTGGCCAACTTGATGTCATAAGGAGCACGATATAGTTGAGTGATGCCAAGTTGTTTCCTGACTTTATCCATAATGAAGTTGACAACACTGCCGCCATCAATCTAAACATGATTAATCTGTTGATTCCCAACAGTTGCATAAATCGTGGGTGTGGAAGTGGCAACAGCTTCAACAAGAATAGTGGTAGCGGCAATTGTTCCCTGAGGACAAGACATAACTTTAGAATGGTAGAGAGGCTAAGGGAATTTTCATCTTGGTGAGCTCCTCTTGCAGCTCCAAGGGAACATGGACTAAAGGATCTACAGGATCCAATGGTGCGGGTGCCTGGGGCATCGAGGCTGAAACTTCCTTGAAGAGTTCAACTTCAGCAGCAATATTGGGATATGGTTGAATGCATGAGGCAGGCATGGACGTTGAGGGCACCTCTTGGCACTGTTGAGCGTTAGTGGTAGCGTGAACATTGGCCAGCATGCGTGCTTCAACAGCTTGCATGAGGTTTAGAAGACGGACTTTGGGCATAACATAAGACATGAATTTGTCTAGATCAGGGGCAAAATGTACCATCCTATATTCCTCATGAGGAACAATGTCCACTGCAAAAACAAGCTGCGTGTCTTGAGGCGAGCATCAAAGGTCGGGTACCCAGGTGCTGGGGTGAGACCAGACCAACCCAGTTGGATGGTTGTACCAGAGGGTTGAGAGATTGATAGATCTTCTTGAGCTTGTTGGTCGAAGACAACAGGTAGAGGAGCTTGTTGGGTCCTCTGCTATTGAGACGCGTGAGGTGGTTTTTTTAACGTGGGGCAAGGGCCTTATTTCCCATTGGCTACCAAGAGTTGATAAGCTATGAGGTGCATCGAGGCAGTTTAGTTAATGCCTGGAAGTTGCACTTGAACTTGGGGGAGTTGTGGGCACGCCGTGGTAGTGTGGTCCCATTCCTGGCAGCGATAACATTGAGCTTTCGCAGGATCAAATGGAGTACGTGAGCTTTGGCCTCGTGATTGCTAAGGTGGCTGAGATTGTGGATGGTACTGTTTGTTGTGGATATTGATGAGGCATCGTCTGAACTTGAAAGACCATTTGTTGTCGAAAAGGCGTGGGATGAGAGCGTGTGCATTCTTCAGTAGCATGATTGCACATATTGCAACGTTTGCTGTGAGGAGGACCACTAGTAGAACTACCTTCATTGGCTAGATGGCCCTGATACTTACAAATGTGGCACCAAGTTTGGCTTCTTGGTGGTGGAGCAGATGGATGAGGTTGAACCGTATTTTGTGGAACCATAATAGGAGGAATGAAAGGGAGATCTGTGAGGGGAACACCACAGGAAGTCACATTGATAGATTGACTGACCAGTTCGATAGCGTGGTCTAGGGTCTTGGGTCGCAAGTATTCAATCATAAGACGAATAGCTGGAGGGAGGTCTTGCAGAAACCAAACTAAAATCTGGCTCTGCGTCGAATATTCCTTAAGCTTGCTAACCAAGATATGCAGACGATCAGCAAAGTCACAGGCAGACTCCGTGGGTTATGTAGGTAGCCCAATGAGAGAAATGTGTCAAGGAAGCCATCGAGATAATCTATTGTAATCCAAAAAGCCATCTATTGAGGAGCAGCATGTCCATGGGAGATATCTTCAGAAGCTACTTCATTAACATGGACAATATGCCCTCCCCTCCCCCCCTCCCCCCCAATGCTTGAGAAAGTGGCTTGCTGACACACATCATTATATACCAAAGAATTATCAGCAGATTTAGAAACAGACAGAAAGTGCTACAAATTCTCACGAGGACTCGCATCATGCATCCAAACCGCATTCATTCATTCATCTTAGCATGTGTTTTACATTGATTGAGAATGGGTAGCCGCACATTGCAGGCTACCCAATAACTAAATATAAATTATTACAAATATATAGCTAAAAAATAACTCCTCAATTGGGTTGTTAAAAGAAAAATGTATGATGAGATATTGGATGATGTACATGCTGAGGGCTTATCACCGGGATTAAAAAACCCCACCCTTTAGGGTTTTCGAGGAAAACCCCTAGTGATAAGCCCTCAGAGGGCTTGGACAATCGTCAGACTACTATCACTGTCCGCAAAATATATGAATACCGAAGAAGCCAAAAAGCGCATGTTTGCACAACATAAATACTAAAACATATACATGAGATAAGAACATCTAAAACAAAAAGGCTGGTCACGCATGCCACGCGAAACAATAAATATAATAAACAAACCGAATATAAATAGAGAGAGAAAGAGAGAAGAAGAATTAATTAATTATACATAATTTAAAAGGAGGGAGGGTGGGTTTAAAAGAAAAAGAGAAGGAAACTGCCAAAACGAAGAAGAAACATTGATTTGAGAAGCTAAAGAAGACTCCTTCTATAAAAAACCAAATCCAGAGGTCCAAAACTGCATGCTCCTCCTCATGAGATTTTTTTTTTTTTTTTTTTTTTTTTTTGGAAGGAACGAAGTTTTATATTAATCATATAGGAAGTATTACATCAGAAAGGATCCCATATGGATCAAATCATAATTAAGCACAACAACTAGAATGTTTCATCACACTAGAAAGATTACCACAGGAATAACTCAACATCTTCACCTTTCTTGTGCAGAAACTTATTAACAGCTCCGGAAGCCTGATATATATATAAAGCACCATAGTCCATCCACCTAGTAGCCAGATGATATAATGATGATACCTGAGATAAGCCATTAGGCCACCTAAATTCTCAAACCAAATAGTAGAACCACATAAATTCTCCTGAAATATTGAGAAAAGGCAAGAAAACCTGTATATCTGTATGACACTAGCAAGATGGAATGAGGTTCTTGGCAATAATAGTACCAGAATCAATCAAGCATCAGAACTTGAAAGATTCGCTCAGGCATAGCAGTACCTGAGCAAGAACCGGGTGCTAAATAAACATAGGGGTCTTGGCATAGCAGTACCAGAATCAATCAAGCATCAGCACCTGAAAGATCAGTTCAGGTATAGTAGTACCTGAGCAAGAACCGAGTATTTAGGATCATCTCACCAAACTACCGTGTTTCCAATTATCTCTGCAATTTCTGACCACTTACGAATGAATCCGTACTAATCCACATAATTCCACTAATCAGTGAGAGCCTTTGCTATCATCCAAATACAAAATCCAAACCTTTCTGCTAGAAAGAAGGAGTGGGAGGAAAGGGAAAATTTCTACTGTAAAGAAAACCTGGAAAAAGATAGCACTGCTAAAATATGAAAATTGCCATCATATGCTAACATTCCACAATCTTGCTCCAACTTATAGACATCTGTGTCTTTTTGGTGTGTCTTTTGCCCAATAAGATAAAAACAATCATAATATATGAAGAAAGTTCCTTCAAGAAAGAATGACATATTTATTGTTCTGTTTATCTTTAGATCAAAAACATAATACTTACTAAACTTTAAAGTTGCTTTCTAAACTAATTCTCGATTTCGTCTATTTAGAATTAAATGTTTATATAAAATAGCTCTGTATAATTAAATTGTTATTTTTTTTTCAAAATATTTAAAGAAAGTTTTAGATTGAGATTAATTAAATGATTACATTTATGTGTATAGAAAAATGAATAGTTTATTATTGAGTAAATGTTAATATTTTTATTTCATCAATAGTAAATTATTCAATAATTATTATTAAACCATTAACTTTATATCATTTAATTAGTTTTAATCTAAAAGTTTCCTTAAAGTATTTTTAAAAGTGTAAAAGTTTGTAAATTATGAAATTCTCAAATTCTTAACCATTTATTTATAATTTCTATTAAAATTGTTATATATGAGTAGGTTATTATTATAAGATGTATACTTTTCCACTAAAGTTCATAAAATTTTTTTCTTTATGTTCATAAAATACTAGGCATATTACCGACATCTTGTTCAGAGAACATGAGTATTCGACAATGTGCCCTTCTCTAACCTTCACCCTAACCATGTATTTTTGCTAGTTGTTTTTAGAGTCATTTCTTTCAGGTGCATAGTTAGTGGCACGACATTTTCAGTAAATGCAAGACTGACTCAGATGAGAAATCAGATGCAGCAGTTGCTACAATGGGCAACACCACTAATGCATCCCCAAGACCACCACCATCTTCGACGGATACTGATGAAGCTTCTCAGCCAGAAAAGATAGAAAGCCAGCCTACCGAGAAGGATAGGAAGATGTAATACATGCCATTACCACAAGGGCGATAAAAACAAAAACCATGCTATGCTGAAATTTTCCTATTCTTTTCTGTAAAAATTCAATATTACGTTAGATGCAACCAGATCTACACAGAAATTTAAATTGATGAAATATATTGACATTTAATCAATAACAAACTATTTATTTTTTTATTACACATAAATGTAATCATTTAATTAATCTCAATCTAAAACTTTCTTTAAATATTTTGAAAAAAAATAATATTAATTATACAAAGCTATGTTATATAAACATTTAATTCTAAATAGAGAAATCGAGAATTAGTTTAGAAAGCAACTTTAGACTTTAGTAAGTATTATATTTTTTATCTAAAGCCCTTCAGACACATCTTAATTAGTTCGTATTTTGTTCTACTGACCCTAAATGTTCTGCTTTTTTCTTGTATAATGCTTTTCGGAGTTCATTGGCACCTTCATTCTGTTGATAGCCGCCGCAGGAACTACTATAATTAATCAGAAAACTAATCAAAGTCTTGAAATCCAAGGCTGTACTGTTGGATCTGGAGTGCCAGTGCTGATTGTTATTCTTGCAACTGGACATATTTCAGGAGCGCATATCAATCCAGCAGTTACTCTTGCCTTTGCTACTTTTCGCCATTTTCCATGGGGCCATGTAAGATTTACATGATGATCTACATAATTTTGGATGGTCTTTTGCTGTTTTTTTTGCATATCCAAATTCTGAGCTTAAATATCCTTTCCAGGTTCCATTCTACATTGTGTCTCAGACCCTAGGGTCTTTGCTGGCCTCATTTGCACTAAAGATTCTGTATTCACCACCTGCAGAGTCACTGGGTGTGACAGTTCCTACTAACAGTGAACCCAATCATTTTTCTTCGAGATTCTAATTATATTTATACTGATGTTTATTATAACCTCAGTTGCAACTGATACAAAAGCTGTAAGTTCCATGCAACATTACTAGGCCTAAATACTTTTGACCTAAATACTAAGCCTAAATACAATGACATATTTAATAAAAATTTAGACTTATTCAAATGTAATAGATATCCTTCAAAGATGATTTTTACAAAATTTTCAGTTTAACTTCAAATAAAAAGTATGATAGTTATCAGTGTTTAAAATTGTTTTCTACGCTAATTGTTAATTTAATCTATTTAAAAATTAAGTTTTTCATCTAAGATGAACTCTATGATTAAAATATTATTATTTTTAAATGTTTAAAGAAAGTCTAGATGAAATATATCAAATGATTGCGTTTATGTTTTAATTAAAAAATAATTGAATTGATTAGTTCTAATTAATTTTCAATATATATTTTTCAATATTTGTTATTAAAACATAAACTTTATATTTTAATTAATACTAGGAGCTCCAAATCCCAATGAAGATTGTTTCTTGAAATATGAGAGGTATTAAGGGTCCTTTGAAAAGAAAGAGGGCTCTAATTGCCATTAGGGAGATCAAGGCAGATATAATCCTCCTACAAGAGCACAGGCTCCCATCCTTTGAAGCATCAAATCCAGGTAATTGGATTTTTCCAAATGGGGATTCTACATGGGCCCCAGCAGATGGTACCAAGGGGGGTATATGCATTGCTTGGAAAGGGTTAAAAAAAATAGACTACTTCTCACATCCCTCGGGCAGGTGGCAGGTTGTGTTTCTGGAAATCGAAAAAGAGCAGGTAGGCATCATCAATGTCTATGCTTCAACTGCCCCTGAAGAAAGAGAAAAGCAATGGTTGGAAATGTGTGATTGGTTACAGAGACAAAATGTCAATAATTGGATCTTGAGTGGGGATTTTAACAACACCCCCTCGTGGGATCAGAAGGCAGGTAAAAAATTGAACATGACAAGGGGAGAAAGGTTCCAGTGGGATAAGCTGATCCACAGATTTGTGTATCATGCCCTATCATCTTCAAATGCTTATTCTTGGAGTAATAAAAGGAAAGGATTGGACAGAATGTATTGTCTTCTTGATAGATACTACACAAACATATCCTCCTTAGCAGGCTGGGACAACTTGACTATAAGTAATGACTGCAGTAATTCCATTTCGGACCACTATCTCCAGATTTTAGACACTGGAAAGATACCTCAAAATAATCCTTCTGACATCCCATTTAACTTCAATAACAGTTTATTGAACAACAAAGCTTTCTGTGATGATTTTACCACATATTACAGTTCCTTGAAAGCTATAAATCCAAGTGGGTCAATGAAAGAGTTTGTCATGAAATGTAAGCAGATAAAAAATTGGATAAAACAGTGGGGTAAACAATGGAATCAGAGGAAGAAACAGGAAAAATCAGAGATCTACATAGAAATGAAAGAAAGACAAAAACTTTTTCTTGACAAAAATGATGTGACTCTTCAACAAAGGGAAGAATTTTTGGAAAGGAAAGTTAAGTTAATAGAAGAACATGAGGCCAAGAGTTTGGCAATCAAGAGTAGAAGCTTGTATATTAACTTCATGGATAACTGTAGCTCAAGTTTTTTTTCTTGGGGCTGCTAAGAGCGAGGATATTGAACAATGGGATTGTTTGATGTGGATGATCACGGGAACTATCTAAGCAGGGAGGACATACTACATTTATTCCATAGCAAATATAAAGATCTTTTTGCTGCAAAAGCCATGGATAGTGAAAGCATGTCAGACTTTTTTAATTTTCTTGGCCCCAAAGATTTGCCAGTTGAAGAAGATCAACTTTTGGCTATCGCAATGGAGAATGAAATTCTGGAAACTGTGAGAAGTATGGCACATGGGAAAAGCCCGGGGCGGATGGCTTACCCCACGAGTTTTATGAACACTTTTTGGGGCATAATGTCTAAAGATCTTACAACATTTATACAAGGTGCATGGCAGGCTGAAAAACTTCACCCAGCTATTAATGCTGGACTCATTGCCTTAGTTCCAAAAGTTGATAAGCCTGCTACCTTCTCGGACTGGAGACCAATATCATTGACTAATGTGTCATACAAAATTATAGCCAAGATCTTTGCCAATAGGCTTAATAATATTCTGCAAACAAAGATAAGCCCAGTCCAATCTGGCTTCTTACCAGGTAGAAGTATTCTCGATAACTTCATTGGTGCATATGAAGGGCTTCACTGGAATAGAGTCACAAATCAGAATTGTGTGCTACTAAAGTTGGATTTCAAAAGGGCCTATGACACCATTGATTGCAATTTCTTGTACAGAGCAATGTCTCAAATGGGATTTTCAGAGGCAGTAATCAAAAAGGTTGCTGGGTTGAATGTCACAGGGAGTTCAGCAGTGTTGGTCAATGGTTCCCCATCTCCATTCTTTGAATGTAAAAGAGGGAGTTAGGGGGCTGTCCCCTTGCCCCTATCTTTTTTTAATAGTAGCTGAGATGGTGACTAGAACTATTTTTAAATTGCAGCAAAATGATAAAATCAGTTGCCTTGAGCTTCCAGACACATGTGAGTCCCTGTCAGCCATGCAGTATGCAGATGACACATTTGTGTTTTTAAAAAGACAAGGTGATCATATTAGAAACTTCCTAATGGCAATGGAGGGGTTTGGAAAAGCATCTGGTGTATTGCTGAACAAGGATAAGTGTGCAATAATTTCTGACAGTATGGATGACTACATTAAAGGGATTAAAGTTTGTGGATTTCACTCTGCTACCAAACTCTTAGGACTGCCTTTGGCCCTAAATATGAGTTTACATGGTCTTTGGGAGCCAATAGTCACAAAAATAAAAAAGAAGTTACAAATGTACCCCAAAACTCTCTCTATGGCTGGTAGAGTAGAGATCATTAATAGTGTCATTGCTAGCTCCCATGTATACTTCTCCTCTGCTATAATTGCAGATAAGAAAACTTATAAGGAGTTGGAGATAATTATGAAGGAATTCATCTGGCAAGGTTCCCATATGGTTGGATGGCAAAACCTGACCCTACCCAGGAAGAGGGGAGGTCTAGGATGCAAGGATTTCTTTTTACAAGCACAGGTACTGGCAGCTAAACAGGTATGGAGGTCTTTAATGTCATCCTCCAAGTCCCCTGCACTTCATCTTATTAAATATTGGATTGGAAAGACCTCATTAGTGGGGAGTCCTTCTACTCCTCACCAATTGCCTGACTCTGCATTTTATCAACTTAACCCAAGCAGTGGCACTTCCAATATCATGAGGAGAATCATTCAAGCATGGAATAAAGTATCTGTCTGCTTCAGAGCCCTTCCTATAGAGAGTGTTTCACAAGAGTTTAATTTCTTTTGGCACCAAAACCTTACAGCCGAGGAGGAGGGATGTCTAGCACTGAAACATCCAAAAAAGTATAAAGAATGGACAAGTAAAGGATTATACACAATGAGCAGCATGATCAGAGGGGATAATTGGAAAACATGGCAGGAAATCTCTGCAATTGTATTGTGACGTTCCACGTATTTATACGGTCTACGTCACGTATTTATACGGGACACGTACAAATACACGCACGTCACCCCCCTAAAGGTACGCCACCATGGGGGTATGGGAACTCAATTGTAACCTAGGGGGTTACTCTAAAAAGGATTAAATTAGCTATGCTAATTTAACACATTAAAGATAATAACCTATAACTTAGGAAATTAAGATTAAATAGGATTAATTAGGCTAATTACTGTTTGGGGGAAGCCACCGCCCCAATCGATTAGGCGACATGGGGTTTCAAGTTAGGTATCAACCTGACCCCTATCCCTGTGTTGACTCCCTCAATTCGGCCAAAGAAGGAGCAGGAGCTGAGTGCCATCATACCCATCAGAGAGCCACCATACCAAGTCGACCCTGTGAAGCAGAAGCGGAACCCTCAACTCCCAAGAGATGGAGGCACCCCATGGTAACGAGTCCAGCCAGAATTCAGGTAGGTGGCTAGGATAGCCGTGAATTCTAGATAACGCCCCTATTGGGCCTTGGTTGTGTCCGTTTCTCTGTTCTCTTTGTGTTTTAATCATAGAAACTAACCCTTGATTGTACAAGTAAGTTCTCTTTATATTCGATTCTGGTTCTTACTCTGAAAGGATGGATTGTTAGTTCTTTGTTTAATCTTACTCTGAAATGGGGGGGATTACGGGGGGTAGAGACCTTTGAACCGTGTATTGTAGTATGCTCCTAGATAGCGCCCTGTAGAGTCCCATTAATTGCGGCCTGTGCACAAGAGCCCACCGGGTCCTAGATGCTATGGTCTGGCTTAGCACCAGACAAGGAACACAGTGGTGAAGTGGGGGTGGGGTCTTGCACGAACATACAAGGCTCCTGGGACTCCTACAGTGAGCTAGGCCTAATAGCCGGTCACGTAGAGGGCCGGGTATGGGTCTGACACTCCCTGGGTGTAGAGGTGTGACCCGTATGGGGCATCTTGCACTTTGAGTAGATTTAGGGTGAGTAAATTCGCATGCGGATGCGGGGGTCGCCGATGCGGTACGTATTCTCTAGCTCACCCATGGAACCCTTTGTGATTACGGAAGGGGCGCTTCCCAGGCACTGCCTCATCGGACCAGGTGTCATGAACCTGGAGTAGGCTCAGAGGGTGATACCTTGAGCTTGCGTCTCCGGAAGGCTATAGCGAAGCCATAGCATGAATTGACCCATCTGCAAAGGGTGCATGGGGGCGGATGGAGTGGACAACCCTAGCCGATGTTCTATGCCGCCAGCGCCATGCCAAGACTTCGGTCTGCTGATCTCTTGAGGCCCGGCCGCATTGGAGTCTGGAGGGGGGTAGAACACAGGGGTTTTGGCGTTTTCTTAGGTTTAGATGCATATTCTATGCCGTTGGTAATTGGATGGATCGCCACCCTTTCGTGGTGGTTATTTATGTATATTTGTCTTGTGTGCTAACCCTTGTATTCATGCTTCAGCGGCGTAGGAGTCCCATTGAAGCGTGGGCGAATGACCCCTTCGTGTCCTTCTTTGGGACATCATTTCATAGATGACCCGAAACAGACGGAGGGCCCTGCTCATGGTGAGATGATCGCCATGGGAGGGTAAAGTCCCCGTATGTATATCGGTAGAGGGTCATATATATATTACGGGGGCGTCCGCAGTGGTATCAGAGCCGTGATTTCGATTGCTTTCGAAATCATAGCAGCAGCCAAACACTAACTTCGTAGCCCCGGTAGTTAGGAGGAGAATTTGAGTCAATGTGTTGTTAGTCCTCTTTGATGTTTGGCTCGGTGTTAGGTTAAATTAAGAAATAGTAGCTTTAAAGTGGAAGATTGGAAGCCTAACAAGTGTCAGTAGGTAGCTCAAATGACGAAGAGGGTGGTTCCATTGGATCGGGCATACTCGAATTACCTTAGAACAGTCGACTCTAGGCGAAAAATGGTCAAGGGCAGGCCCAAAAACCAACTCGGGCGCCGCTTGCCTTTTGTCACTTTGTAGTCATGGTAGAAGAGCTGGAAATGTTTGTCGGGCCCGACCGGTCAAACCAGTCAGCGCGACCCCCCAGAGTCAACTTCGAGCGCCCGCTTGCTTTTCGGCGACTCGGTCGGCGGAAGCACGTATAATGCAGCCGGCGCCCGACCGTATGCCGAGCGTATTTCCGCCGTATAATTATTTTTTTAATAATAAAATTTTAAAGTTAATAAGAAAAATTTTGAAATTTTAAAAGTTAACTGGTCGTTTAACAAACCATTTCTTGTCATTTGCTTTTGCCTTCAGCGCCTCCGACCGCCTGAGCCGCCATCCGCCATCGCCACCAGACCTGACCTTGTTCTTTAGCCCTTGTGCCTTGCGAATCCTAAGCGCCCCTTTGCCATCTCCTTCGCTTGGCGCCTCACTATCGCCTTCTTCCAATGCTTGCCGCTATGGCCATCACCAAAAGCGCCGGATCCATCTACCTTGAGCATCGTGGAGATCACGCCATGATTGCCAAGCACATGGCTACCGACCCGGCCTTCATTGATATATTGTTGGATGAGCTGGTAAACAGGTTTGAGAACAACGATAGGATTCCATATCCTATCTATCACTTCTCAGAGCCATTCTTGATCCGGCTAAACCTTAGCCGACTCTCCTACACTATTGTTGAGCAGCGACATGGTTATGATGCTCATCAAATTCTATCCTCCCGGCGGGGAAGGCCATACGGAGGAGGAAGATATTAGGCGAGGCCACCGTGTCCGTGGGTTTGGCGGGGAAGATGATCACCCGGGAGATTGAGCGGGCGGCGACACGGCAGCCCGGGAAGGGAGTACTGCAGACCGGGGGCGGCTTTTGTTGGCCATTGATGTAAGAGACCATTGAGGTTCCCCCATACCACCGGCATGAGGGTTCCAACAGTTTTGAATAGGGAGAAATCCCCGATATCGGCTTAGACTATCCGACCACCATTCGGATAGATATGGGTCCGCTGGCCAAACCCCGTACCATCGGCCGAACTTAATCGCCGTCTTTGCGGCCCAACTTTTGCTCAGATCCAAGAAGATCCGAGGAGAGCCCGGGAGGAACGGGGGAGAAGTTTGAGGGATGAGGCGGGACCAGCAAGAGGGAGGTGCATTGGGAGGGGCGGGCCCAAACCCGACGATCGTTGCTGATAAGCAGGAGGAAGGGGTCTAGCCCATAAGACCCCGCCGATCATTACAAAGCTAGGCTGTCGGGGCTTTTGGGAAAGAAGACAACTCCGTGGGAGGCGGTGGTGGAGCGACTCCCCAGGTTCTTTGGGGCTAAAGGCAGTTACCGACACCGGCGGGGCCACTGTAAAGCCGAGTCTGTGGAAGCCTCCAGAATGCAGGCGAGTGCGGTAGCCTTCTTGAGGAAATCCGCCAAGTTCAGTCTATAGAGCTTACGATTAGGAAGCTACCCTTCGAGGCTGATGCGAGAGATCGGCGGCAGATTCGAACCGTCTCCGTTCCGGACCTTTGCAATTTTAGGCGCTCCAAGAGGCTGCTGAAGCCTACTTGGTGGCACTTTTTGGTGACGCCAATCTTTGCGCAATCCACGCAAAGAGGGTCACCATAATGCCTAAGGATTTAGCCCTCGCCCGCAGGATACGGGGGGAGCATCCTTAGCTTAACTGCGGGAGTCCGCATTTGTAAATATTTTCTTGTGATATTTAATAAAAACTTTTATTTTGAATTAAAAGCTTAATTATTTTATGTTAAATATAAAATAAAATGCTGACGTCAGCCTCAATAAAAGGGTTTAAAAGGGGACTTTTAAAGTTATTTCAAACGTTTCTCTTCCTCTCTCCTCCCTTCTAGCGCTGACCTTGCCGCCTGGTACCACGAGGGAGAGCAATGGGATCCGCAAGTCCCTTTCGACCTGCTGCGACCCATGCTATGCCAACGCCTAGACCTCCTCGCCAATATGCAGCGGCATCCGGATTACGCCGGATTTCTCGACTTCTACATGGAGGAAATTCTTCCTCTGTGTATTCCTCTTGGGGATCCTCCCCAGCTGTATTTGGAGCGGGAGGTAGTCCGGCAGATGTTAGGCGGGGACACACACGCTTATGACGTCTTGAAGGGGAAGCTCCGATGTGGTAAACACTTGCCAGTGGTCCAACATCAGGGGCAGCAATATCTGGAAGTTACTTTCGCCCTAGCCATCCTCATGGACCAATACGTTGAGGATGAAACCTTGCACTGTAGAGAAGGGCAAACTGCGAGTCTTAGAGGAGGGAGGATGAGCACATAGGTATGGGACTTAAGCCCGTTGGAAAGCGACTAGCGGAGGAGTTACCGCTTGCGCCGTGAACAAGCTATAGGCTTGTCCGGGATTAAACGGCCTTCCGGTTATCTACCACCAAGGGCAAGAGTACCTTCTCTTGGATGATATTATCACGGGCGTATCACATGGTGGCGGTTCGGCGCAAAGCGCAAAGACCATGTACTTTACGAGCTTGGAATAATGTATGGATGATTTTATCGACTTCACTTTCTACCGAAGCTTCCTCGAGGGAGGTGCACCCCACCGCCGGTTCCCGGGGAGACCATAGAGCCGGCGGAGACTCTATTACGTCGCCGGGACCGTGATCACGAGCCGGGCGGCTTCGAACCTTCACCCGGATGCCTTCACGGCTATGGGACCTCACGTCCCAAACATCAATATGGTTGAGGTCCCCTCTGACTCAGATGAGGAGGGAGAGGATTTATATCATAATCCTGCGCATAAGAAGGAGGAGCAACAGGAGCTTAAAGAGGAAGAAGTCCCCATGGACTTGGATAAGGAAGTAGCTACATCTGAGACCCCGCAAGGGAAGGTGCTGGGTAACCACCTCACCCGTTTCTTTTTTGTCGACCTTCCGGCGGGCAAGTCCTTTTCATAGCCCGAGATCTAGGGCGGTGAAGCTTCATGGTGGGCCCTCCGTGCTCTCTCTACACTGGCCGGCCACAAGAAGCTTCCCTATCGTACGTTTACTTATGTACTCGTACGACGGGATCTCGCCCTGACGGCCTTGGGTCAGGATATTGCGCCTTGGATGGGCATGAAGCTCCTCGCGGCAGCCCCATTGGCCGTTGCCTATCCACCGGAGGTTGCATCGGTTGCGGCTACCACAGTAGACCCTGGGGTAACTCTGCTGCGACACCGACCGCCTCCACCACCTCCTAGGACTACGGATGAAGAGGCGGGACCTAGCTCCTAGACTAATTGTGCTACGCAATTTTCTTATGTATATATATATGCGTGTGATTATGAGATTTTGGATTGGCAAATGTTTTAGCCATATTGAAAAATGGTGTACCTTATTTACTTGTTAAATACAATACTGTTTTGATAAGTATAAGTGAATTGTTTCTTTTTATGACGTCCTCTTCAAAGCATTAAAGTTTAGAATATAGTGGAATTACAAAATGTTCTCTATTCATTCCAACTATGTTGCAGAAGAGACCCTTTGGGAGTATGAGGAGAGGATTACCGATATGGTTAGGAGGGACGATCCCGGACCGCCAGACCAGGACTATGGTCAGAGATATGGTGAATATCCAGAGTGGGATAAAGGCTATGAGATTGAACCACCGCCGCCAGGAGAACCCTATGACCCTGACAAAGGGCTGGAAATAGTTAATATCCTTAGGGACAGAGCTTTCGAGGATCTGAAGATGACCCTGTGCCGTACCTGGGACTATTGGAATATGAGCAGGCACGAGGCTTTCGAGGACGCCAACGACCACCTTTGGCAACTCTTCTATGCTCTGCGAAGGCTTTTCAACCTTCTTATTATCAGCCCAACATGGGAATACCAGCCAGTGATTGTCCAAGCTTGGGCGCGCTATAAACTCGTTAGAGCTGTACGAGAGAGTACCCGCTACGCAATCCTATACCCCTTCGCGAACCCCTAGGCTTGGACTCTTCAGTTATGTTTTCTTGTTTGCTGTTATGCTGTGTGCGAGTAAAACTTTAAAACTTCCACTGTATTTTACTTCCCTTTTGTACCAACCCATGTACCAATCAACTTGTCATTGTACTCAACTTGAATGAAATAAAATATTATTTTCTGTTTGTATATTCTTTTTGTCTCTATCAACAAATGTATCTTAAAGGGATTGTACATTACTATAAATCTGCTTATATATTCATGAATGCTCGCTATAGACGGTGTACGTAACGCCGCTTGGCAAACACCCTCCAACGCCAGTAGGCTGACACCTGAACAAGAATTGATGTTAATGAAAAGGCAACTCGGCGAATTACAGGCCTATGTATTGCATACCAATCCACCGCAACAAACCCAGGAGGACGGACCGGAATTACCTCCGTGACCATTGAGTCCACCTGCACAACAGCCATCTCCTCCTAGAGCTAGCCCTGTACCTGTACCAAGGAGGACTCATGCTAAGCGTCACCGAAGTTCCTCTAAGGATAGCGCCACTTCCTCACACTCAACCACTTCGGTGTCTTCTGGGTCATCGCTATCAGTCAGTGACCATGCAAAGCGTAAGGATAAGGAATACCGTAAAACCGTTGATACAACCATAACTAGTATATGGAAGAACAGGAAGCTGGCTCAGTTTGATGGGAAATCCAGAGGCGGCTTGAATGCAGAATCCTGGTTGGACGAGATGAAGGAGTTTGGAAAATCCTATGGAATGACGGAGAAGGATACAGGAAAGGTTGCCACCACCAACCTTACCAGAGCTGCCCGTATTTGGTGGAAGGGTTATGCCAGAGCTAAGCACCTGGACAAGAGCAGGTGCAAGTTCAAAAAGTTCGCTAAGGCTTTTAAATCGCATTATGTGCCTCGTGCGCACAAATGCCAACAGATCCAGACCTTTTACAGGTTAGAACAGAAGGGCATGTCCGTTCAGGCCTACACTGATTTATTCATGCGCTTGAGGTTGTATATACCAGGAATGAATGAAAAGATGGCAGTAGAGGGCTACATTGAAGGGTTGGCCCCATCCATTAAACGCATGGTCAAGGCCATAGACCCAAAATCAGTAGCAGAAGCGGAAGCTAAGGCATTAAGCCTCGAAGAGAACACGCCAAGAAACCAGTATCCGCGACCTGCTCCTTATTCGCAGCCACGGCTGTCCACACCTTACAAACCCCGTTCGCCAAGTCCGGGGCCTTCTCAGCAGAACTCTTACGGCCGCCAGGAGAAGAAAGTCACCTTTAGCACGCCAGATAAGCAGAACAATGCCGGTAAGGAAGTTCGGAGCCTCTTACAGTCCATTCCTAAAGAGACCAGAGAACAGCTCCGCCGAGATAAGGCATGCTACAGGTGTATGAGGCCTGGACACTTCATGCAGAATTGCCCTTACGTCACGCAGACTGCCCAACTGGCCATGGCCGACCTTGATTGGGAAGATCTGGAGTCCAATCTCCCTGTTGAGGACGAGACTCCCGAGTACATTCACGGTGCATCTCATATTCTTGCCACTATAGAAACTGGCAACGCTGAAAGTCAACCTTCTGTTATTTCTACAATAGGCCAAGTAGACAGTAAGCCCTTCATAATTTTGATGGATACGGGTAGCACGCATAATTTTGCTTCTCCTAGAATGGCCCAAGTATTGCAGCTTGAAACATTGAGATCCCGACCTAAGCCAGTCACGTTAGCCAGTGGTAAGATCAGACACACTCATGGCCGTCGCATTAACCTTAAAATGCAGTTGCCAGGTGCACCAGTTGCCTTGGGTGCTGAGTTAATGGACATCAGCAAATATGATCTTATTGTTGGTATGGAGTTTTTGGCATCTGTGAAGGCCAACATAGACTGCGAGAAACGAGAGGTTACCTTCAACGCCGCTAATGGAGCACGTATGACGATAAAAGGTGATCCATTCAACTCTGTTATGCAGTCCATGTCAATCAGGCAGCTAGGAAAAGCTATACGCCGGGATAAACTCCTTTGCCTCATTACACTTGCCTCCATTGAGTCTGACACCAAGCAGAAGCAAGTAATAGACACCTTGCCACAAGACATTGCTACCCTTCTTCGAGAATTTAGCGATCTTTTTCCAGATGAGATCCACAAGCTTCCTCCTTTCAGAGGGGTGGAATGTGAGATAACTCTAGAACTCGGTACTAAGCCTACCAGCAAGGCCCCGTACCGAATGAGTCCTCCAGAGTTGGCAGAACTTAAGAAACAACTTCAGGAGTTACTAAACCTAGGTTTTATTTGGCCTAGTGTTTCACCATTTGGCGCTCCTATTCTTTTTGTCAAGAAGAAAGATGGCTCCTTGAGGATGTGTATTGATTATAGGCAGCTCAATAAGCATACCATCAAGAATCGCTATGCTTTGCCTAGGGCAGATGATCTTATGGACCAGTTACAAGGAGCCAAATATTTCTCAAAGATTGATTTGCGCTCCGGATACCATCAAATAAGGATAAAGGAGGAGGACATTCATAAGTCTGCTTTTCGCACCAGATATGGGCATTATGAGTTCACCGTCATGCCTTTTGGATTGACCAATGCCCCTGCAACGTTTATGCGGTTGATGAATGACATCTTCCGCCAATACTTAGATGACTTTGTTGTTATTTTCTTTGATGACATTCTCATCTATAGTAAAACCTTGCAGCAACATGAACAACATCTTCGATTGGCTTTGCAGAAGCTAAGGCGTCATCAGCTCTTCGCCAAGTTCTCTAAATGCAAGTTTGCCACTCTGAAGGTCGACTATTTGGGGCATATTATTTCAGCAGAAGGAATTGCTACAGATCCAGCCAAGATAGAAGCAGTAAAGGATTGGCCCATTCCAGCTAATGTTTCAGAGGTCCGGAGTTTTTTGGGACTCGCAGGATATTATCAGAAATTTGTTAAGGATTTTGCAACAATTGCCGCACCTCTTACTAATCTCACAAAGCATGAGAAAGTGAAGGATTGGATGGAACATTGGAAAGCAAAAGTCCAAGTCGGCTTTCAGAAGCTCAAGGATGCTTTAGCATCTGCACCGGTCCTCACCTTGCCCGATCCTGAAAAGGATAAATCGGTGGCCACTGATGCTAGTAAGATAGCTACCGGTGGAGTGCTAATGCAGGAGGGGAGAGTTGTTGCCTACGATTCAAAGAAAATGAATGATGCAGAACAGCGATACCCTACCCATGATCGGGGAGTTCTTTGGCGGTTGTCCAGCTCTCGTATTTGGAGACACTACCTTCTTGGTAGAAGATTTCAGCTAGATACGGATCATCAGAGTCTCCGTTATCTATCCACCCAGCCAAATCTCAATCTCCATCAGAGAAGATGGATGGAATTCCTCGAGGAATATGACTTCGAGATTATGTACAAGCCAGGGAAACACAATGTGGTTGCGGATGCCTTGTCACGTCATCCTTTGATAACCCGCACCCATTGTAACGCCATTTCCACACTCACCAGCGAGTTTGGGAAACAGATAGAACAGACCCTGACCACAGATCCCGAATTTTGTAATGTTTGGGAAAGTTTGGGTAAAGAAGCCCGTACAGATAAAGAACGTGAAGCTTTTCGTTCATATAAGAAAGAGGGCAACTTATTATATCACAAGGATAAGTTGTGTGTTCCGGAGACTTCAGGGGTGCGCAAGCTAATTCTCCATGACACACACAACAGCCCTATAGCGGGACATGCGGGTTTTATGAAAACTTATTTTAAGATCCGCTCCAGCTATTTTTGGCCTTCGATGAAGAAGGATATTGCTAGGTACATCAAGCAGTGTCAAGTGTGTCAACAAACCAAGGCTGAGCAATTAAGAACTCCAGGGGAGTTGCAACCTTTGGATGTGCCCAACGCCAAGTGGGAAGTCATAACCATGGATTTCATTGTGGGCCTTCCACGCACTCTCCGTGGATATGATGCATTAATGGTAGTGGTCGACAAATTGTCAAAGATGGCTCACTTCCTGCCATGTCGCACCACGGACACCGCCTTCGACACCGCCTTGCTCTTTGCAAAAGAAATTTTCAGGTTGCACGGGATGCCGAGAGTAATTGTATCAGACAGGGATCCTAAGTTTGTAAGTGCATTCTGGAAGGACTTCTTCGCCACCATCCAGACCAAGCTTGCCATGAGTACAGCTTACCATCCTCAGACAGATGGTCAGACAGAACGTGTCAATCGTATTATCGAAGATATGCTACGAAGCTATGTATGGAGTAAACAGTCACAATGGGCGGATTATATTTATCTGGTAGAGTTCGCCTATAACAGTACAAAGCAGGAGTCTTCCAAGATGTCTCCCTTCATGATAAATTATGGCTATCAATGTCTTACTCCAGACACATGGCATAACCCTGTTTCTAAAGTGGAGGTCTCTCAACAACTCCTTTTAGAAATCACGAGGCCTTGGTGGAGGAAGTTCGTGGTTACTTGTTGGCGGCACGCGTGATCGTCGAGGAAGAGTCTAGCGGATAAGCACCGAACCCCCACGAGTCTTCGGTGGGCGAATCGGTTTGGCTTAAGATCAAAAGTAAAACAAGCCAAGCTTAAAATTGGTAAGCTGTAAGAAGTTGGCACCGGATGGCTGGGGCGTTCAAGATGCTTGAGCAGCGTGGGGGAGCAGGCATATCGCTTAGACTTGCCGCCCCGCTTGAAGATCCACAAGGTCTTTCACGTGAGTCTTCTGAAACAACACACCCCTGATCCAGAGGAGGTTTTGGATACCCCAACCCTCCTAGAAATGACTGAAGAGCAGCTGGAAATAGTGCCTGAAGCTCTTCTTGATCGAGCTTACAAACAGACCAGAAGAACTCAAATGTTGCAATACTTGGTCAAGTGGAAGCACTTACCAGTTGAAGATGCTACCTGGGTGATGAAGATAGACCTTGAGAAGCACTATCCGGACTTCATGCGGGAATCTCAGGGCCGCACCATCAACGATGCTATCAACCCCGCTCCCGGCGGTAAGCTTGAAGGCTTGATTTGCCGAGAATCATGTTCTAGAGGGGTAGATGCATCGTATCTTATAATAATAACCGATGATGAGATCACCTTGGTGTTCTCTAGGACGTGGTGTATTGTTGATGTTGACATGACCGCGCATTGCTTGAAAAGCATCTAGTAAATAGACTGCGTTCATTTCGGCTATACGGGGAACTGAACCATTCCTTATGCCGCAATGAATTGCAAGCCATAGACATGATAGGTTCCCTTCTAGATACTTTTTCTTTTATTTATAGGGGGTGGTCCCTTCAACCACAATCTAATTATATTATTGACCTACGGGTATATTGACGTGTGCAGGCCAGTGAACAGATCGTCACCTGCCTTGTATAGAGGGTTGCTGATGACCCAACTTTTCCCGTATTGGTTTTGTCTACATGTGTGACTTTTGTTGTCCGTGATGTTTTAAATCGGACTTTGGTCCTAAACTCTCTTGATGATAAGTTTGTATAAGGCACTTTGGTGCTTGTACCTTGATATTTTCAACTTCAATCTATTACTGTCTGAAATGCTATAATTTCAACGTATTCATGTTATATTCTTCCCTTTATTTTCTAATTCAGTTCTTTAAGTATATGTATCCGATTGACTAACCCCAATGCTGAGGACAGCATTATTTTTAAGGAGGGGAGAATGTGACGTTCCACGTATTTATACGGTCTACGTCACGTATTTATACGGGACACGTACAAATACACGCACGTCACCCCCCTAAAGGTACGCCACCATGGGGGTATGGGAACTCAATTGTAACCTAGGGGGGTTACTCTAAAAAGGATTAAATTAGCTATGCTAATTTAACACATTAAAGATAATAACCTATAACTTAGGAAATTAAGATTAAATAGGATTAATTAGGCTAATTACTGTTTGGGAAGGCGCCACCTGCCCCAATCGATTGGGCAGCATGGGGGTTTCCAAGTTAGGCTATCAACCTGACCCCTATCCCTGTGTTGACTCCCTCAATTCGGCCAAAGAAGGAGCAGGAGCTGAGCGCCATCATACCCATCAGAGAGCCACCATACCAAGTCGACCTGCAGAAGAGGCGGAACCCTCAACTCCCAAGAGATGGAGGCACCCCATGGTAACGAGTCCGGCCCGGAATTGGTGGGTGGCTAGGATAGCCGTGAATTCTAGATAAGCGCCCCTATTGGGCCTTGGTTGTGTCGTTTCTCTGTTCTCTTTGTGTTTTAATCATAGAAACTAACCCTTGATTGTACAAGTAAGTTCTCTTTATATTCGATTTGGTTCTTACTCTGCGAAAGGATGGATTGTTAGTTCTTTGTTTAATCTTACTCGAAATGGGGGGATTACGGGGGTAGAGACCTCTGAACCGTGTATTGTAGTATGCTCCTAGATAGCCTGTAGAGAGTCCCATTAATTGCGGCACATTGCACAAGAGCCCACCGGGTCCTAGATGCTATGGTGCGGCTTAGCACCGGACAAGGAACCACGGTGGTGAAGTGGGGGTGGGGTCTTGCGAACATACAAGGCTCACGGGACTCCTACGGTGAGCTAGGCCTAATAGCCGGGTCACGTGGGGGCGGGTATGGGTCTAACACTCTCCACAGGTGTAGAGGTGTGACCCGTATGGGGCACCTTGCACTTTGAGTAGATTTAGGGTGAGTAAAGTCGGTGCGGACGGATGGGGGGTCGCTGATGCGGCACGTATTCTCTAGCTCACCCATGGAACCACCGTGATTACGGAAGGGGCGCTTCCCGACCTGCCTCATCGGACAGGCGTCATGAACACAGGTAGGCTCGAGGGTGATACCTTGAGCTTGCGTCTCCGGGAAGGCTATAGCGAAGCCATAGCATGAATTGACCCATCCGCAAAGGGTGCACGGGAGGGGCGGATGGAGTGGACAACCCTAGCCGATGTTCTATGCCGATAGCGCCATGCCAAGACTTCGGTCTGGCGATCTCTTGAGGCCCGGTAGGTCGGTCGATCCTCATTGGAGTCCGAGGGGGGTAGAACCCGGGGTTTGGGCATTTTCTTAGGTTTAGATGCATATTCTATGCCGTTGGTAATTGGATGGATGCGCCACCCTTCGTGGTGGTTATTTATGTATATTTGTGCTGTGTGCTAACCCTTGTATTCATGCTTCCGCGACGTAGGAGTCCCATTGAAGGCGTGGGCCGAATGACCCCTTCGTGTCCTTCTTTCGGACATCATTTCATAGATGACCCGAAACAGACGGAGGGCCCTGCTCATGGTGAGATGATCGCCATGGGAGGGGAAAGTCCCCGTATGTATACGGCCGAGGGTCGTATATATTCTGGGAGCGTCACATGTACAAGATTCCAACTGTAACAGGAATATTTACAACACACTCACCCGACATCAAAGAGGACAGGATGTTGAAACAGACCAACAGAACTGGGCTCTTGAAGGAAAGGGATACAAAGTGTCCAGAATATATTCAATATTGTTGAGTTCTCAGGGCACTAAAGTAGCTGAACAATGGGATTGTCCAGATAATGAAGCTATTCGAGTCATCAGAAAGGGATGGAAATTACAATGTGCTAAAAAAATTACCCTTTTTAGATGGCTATTTCTGAATAGAAGCCTTAAATGCAATGCCTATAGAGCCAAATATAATGACCAGATCTCAGATAGGTGCCCTTTAGGCTGTGGCCAGATTGAATCATCAAGCCATATCTTCACCTGTCCCTGGCTTTTTCCTTTCTGGAATTGGATTAGACCCTATATAGGAGTCACTCCAATTAATGAGTCTGACCTTTTTTGCTTCATTGCAAACAGCTCCCCATTCTTGGATACACTTAGATCTCTTTGTCTTTGGGTGATCTGGAAACACAGGAATAATGTAGCTATCAATCACTCCAACCCAGATTTGAATTTTCTCAAATCAACATTACAATTAGAACTTGCAGATGCTGCCATGGCTCACAGATTAAGTAAAGGTTCCAATTATGACAGGAATTGGGACACATTGGGCTCTTTCCAGGGGTTCTATTCTTACTTTACTTCTTACTTTAACAATTTGTCGATGATGGAAAGCAGTTATCCTGGTCGGGGAAACATCATGAAGGAGGGCATGTAAGGGAGGTCCGGAAGGTACAAGGCCCATGTCTCATCGAGGAGGTTACGGAAGCTCTTCTGCGGGTCAAAACAGACAATTATGATCCAGGACACTCAAGAAGATTTGCGGGATCTTTGATATATGGCGGTTTAAACAAGATTTGAAACCTTTCTTTGAAGAAAAACTTGGCATAGTCGAGGGGGCCTTGAGTCGTGGATCCTTTATATTCTGGATGGGGCAGCATATGGAGCAATTGAGTTGGATGATCTGCTCTTCAAGCATACAGATCACGCTTTTGCTATAATTACTCTGGACGGAGTAAGAGAAGACTAAGGACACATCTGCTAAGATCACATCTGCTATCGACGAACTCCTTAATTTCTAATTTTCATGATCGGTATCTAGATTATGGTCCTTTTATGGTTTTAAAAACTTTTAAACAGTGTTTGTTTCTATTAAATTTTCCTCCTTTGGAGTGACCGGCCATTTTTGATATTATGGCTACTATAACAGAGCTTTGCTCTGTCCTTTTGTATTACCATGTATTACATGTAATATAATACTTCTGCCGTTTCTACAAAAAAAAAGAGGGTATTTTTAAAGTACTAAGAGTTTGTAAATTGTGAAATTCTCATATAATTTTAAGTCATTCACTTATCAAACTATTATATTTTATTTACAAATTATCCTGATTGCCAAATTTTATATTTGTTAAGATCTAGTTGAAAATTAAAATTTTATATTCTCAAAATGTCTAATTCTAAATAGATTCACATGAAAATTAGTTTAGAAAGCAATTGTTTATGTTTCTATAACATTTGAACTTGTAAAAATTATAAGTATCAAGAAAAATTAAACATGACGTGTAATCTTAAAATGATAACCCAGTCGATTATATCTGAATAAGTCTAAGTTTTGTTGAATATGTCATTACATTACTAAGCTTTACCATGCAGGTTGGAGAACTTGCTACTGTAGTTATAGGGGCAACTGTGTATCTCAACATCTTTATAGCAGGGTGAGGAAGCAATTTTCAGATGTTTAATCTTTGTATAGAAAGATCAGGTCTTCTGATAGTGGAATCTGTTGATTTTTATGACAGGCCTGTGTAACATTTTTTATATAAACATTTAATTCTAAATAGAGAAATCGAGAATTAGTTTAGAAAGCAACTTTAGACTTTAGTAAGTATTATATTTTTGATCTAAAGATAAACAGAACAAATTATTAAAATCACTAAAAATACATATAATAAATATTATCATGCCATCCTTGACGTACATTTATTAGATTTGAATAAGTCAAAATTTTGCTAAATATGTCATGAAGGATTTTACCTAGATTTAGCTGTCTCATTATCTTTATCTCTCGCTTGTTCTTCAGCTTTCTCTCTCACCTTTTCGTTTTGCTCTTCATTTTTTTGTATAACCCCTTTTTTTTATATTGATGAGAAAAGATCTGGACCTAAATTTCGGTAGATAGCATTTCATGTCTATAAAGAAAAATAGATAACATTAAGATCGTACCAGTTTAGAATATAGACCTATAATCTCCACCAGATAAGTAGACGTAAAGATTTTCGATATCATCTTTGTCTTCAGATCCACTTAATACGTCCTTTATTCATTTCTTCTACCACTTCAAAGAACGGTTTCTTTCTAATCCAAAAACCTCTTTCTTTCCTGACCGTAAAGAATAACTTCTCAAGATCTATTTCTTGCTCTATCTCTGAAAATGTCGTGCCACTAGCTAAGAAATGACTCTAAAAACAACTAGTGAAAATGCATGGTTGGGGTGAAGGTTAGAGAAGGGCACATTGTCGAATACTCATGTCCTCTAAACTGGTATCCTCTAAACAAGACGTCGGTAATCTGCCTAGTCTTCTATGAACATAAAGAAAAAATAATTATGAAGTTTAGTAGAAAAGTATACATCTTATAATAATAACTTACTCATATATAACAATTTTAATAGAAATGATCTGGGAGATCTGGGGGATCTAGGTGCCATGTTGGAGACAAACTTAAATGTCTTCCATAACCTTGTGTAACTTGCAATTTATTCCAATGCAAGGATGTCTAAATTATAGTTTACTCAATGTTAAAAAAGAGAAACTAATAGAAACCTTGCATATAGTGATGTCATATGGCACACATGCACATCAATATGCAATGAATTCAGGCAAACAGTCATATGATGCATGAACCACATTCAAGTTATAGTTATTTCAATAAATAGCTTGAAAATTAGGGTTGTCACTCAATAAAGTGTAACTAATAGAAACCTTACATATAGTAATGTCATATGGCACACAAACACATCAATATGCAATGAAATTAGGCCAACAGTCATATGATGCATGAACTACATCCAAATTAAAGCTCCATAGTTATTTCGATAAATAGATAGAAAAGAACTTGATTGGTTGGCAAGAGAAAGATAAGAGAAAGTGACCAAGTTCATATCCATGTGATATCTACCGCCTTTAAGGGGTAGATACTACCATGCAAAAACCAATTAATGACTCAAACTAAAAAGATGCAATCTCAACTGAAAAGAATAGTGACTCGAGCGCAGAATAATGAGTGAGTACCTATCTGGAATCAACTGACTGTTCTGTTGCAATAACTTGTATTGCTCAATAATCTCAAGGCCTTGTTACAGTGGAGATTGCAATGCTAATAAACGAACCATCATTTCATATGCATCATGAACTTAACGATGCCAATTGCTAAGATAATATAACTTTTACTACAAGTGCATTAAAGCAACAGATACTTTTATTGCATCAACTTTTTGGTTACAGACAACTTCAGATAGGCTGGCTTATCAAATGGTAAACCTACTCGCAGGCACAGAATCTGGCATGCAATTAGAGTTTTTTTGAATCGTGAACAATATAACTTACTCTATCTCTACATGTTAATAAGGGTATGCAGGTAGAGGTTCTTAAATTTTTTGATCCATTTGGCATTAACATGCACAGAGGCACATTCGTGGAATAACATTTCATCTATTCTTTATTACATGAACATGGACAATGGGAGATTGTTGCAACAACAATTTTCACTCAACTAAATAGGTCTGCAATGCAAGACTGTTGAATTATCTTCCAGTGATGACTTTTGTGAAATTATCTCGAACCATGCTTAGAGTAGAAACTTTAAATCATAAGAAGGGACATACTTGAAAAGTACCAAATACTTTTATTGCTAGAATCGCTAAGGCATGCCATTGTTCTTCGCTTGCTCCTGCCAAGCGACAGTTGATATTTGAGTCCTATTTGAGTGTGCTGTCTTATGCATAGGCTGGTGGTTCTACTCGGTGGATCATGATTATCCTCTGAGACTTTATTCCCGCCTCTGCATTTGTATTTTGCTTTTGGCTTGGAGTTTCAATAAAGTTTGTCGTTATTCAAAAAAAAAAAAAAACCAAATACTTTTATTGCACTAAATTTGAAATGCTGCACTAAATTTGAAATGCCTATCACTAAAAAATCTGACATGCAAATAGAGCTGTGAATAACTATAAAGAATAGCAATAAGTAAGATGGAGTCACAGATTACTCCCATAGGATTTATATTGTACAAACTGTGGTAATCAAATAAGAGAATTAACATTTGATGAAGCTACGTGCGAGTTCAGATGTCTAATTCTCCAAGCTATTTTTATCTGAAAGCAAAGAATGATGTGAAGGCAAACAACAATAGCTTCATTCATCTGTACAAATTAACCAGGACAATCTGAAACACCAAACATTTATACATGCAGCACAACTAATTTGGACATTTAGAGAAATCATAATAACTGCTAAGGCAACTAAGGCATAATTGCCCAAATAGAAAAGAAATTATGTACTACTCGATCTAGCATTAACATATGCAGTGGCATATTCATGCAACAACATTTTTTGTATTCTATCTGGCATTAACGTGGACAGTGGCAGCTTGGTGCAACACCATTTTGGCTATGCAGGCCCATCAACGCATTCAAGTAATTACACAGACAATCAAACAACAGAAATAGAATTCCTCCAAGGAGAAAGACCCAACAACATGCTTGTTTGAGAATAGATGCAATCAGTGAATTACTTTCTTGTGATAATTTTTATTGCTGAGATCTTCAAATCATAGAATTACACTTTTGAGGGGTACTGCAAAATGTAATTCTCTGTAGAACAGATGCAATTGCCCATTTGAATGCATGTATGGAAGCCCTCATCTTCTTGGACTGTTTGCCTAAAAACCAGACATGTTAACATATCTTCTTGGCATCTCTAATTTCTGGCTCGTAGTTCAAAGAGAGCAAGTTTGGTGGACAAAGGAAAGAATTGTTGTACTCTTACAACTTGACTCCAGAAATGCAACTATAGTTCCCTCATATTTAAGCTCTCTATTGTTCCTTCATATGTAAGCTCTCATGAAAGGAAATACGACGTGCAAGTTTTGCAAGTGCATAATATGCCATAATGCAACTTGAAATCTTGTTAAAAAACAGACTATCAAAGAAGAAAGGATAAAGAATGGCAAAGGTTTGAAAAAGTACAGAGGATAAAGAATGGCAAAGGTTGGCTGCTTGTAAATCCTTTTAATGTGACCACAAACACTGGAACCTTTTTTTGAGAATGATCCAATGCTTAGCAGCATTTGGGCTTTTATATTGAATCTTGAAAATATGAGATATATGTTCACGAACAAAGAGAATCTCCTATTCTCGAACTGCAAAAGAGAGAATTTACTCAGATAATGTTGAATGGATAAATTATCCCCATGAACAGATATGCTGCTAAGAAATTTGCTGATGCTAGAGTAGATGGATGGCTAATTGTAACTCGGCAAGACATGCCTAAGAGAAATCATGGCCCACTGAAATCATGCCAGTAAATGGAAAGTGGCATCCATGCCACAGAAATATTGGCGATGACGACTTACCACAGACTCAAATAAGACAGGAATTTTAGGGTCCTGATACTCAAACGCAGAGAGGAGTTGAAAGCTCGCAATTGAATCAAATAACAAAGAATCTGACTGATATAGTACAATAAGAATCGTAAACTGATAGTAAATAAGAGTGAAGAGGGAGCTATAGCCCATGAAAGGTTGCTCCAAATGGGCCTGCTCCATAATCTCTAGTTCTTTGATATACCATCACATGTGATCTCCAGATGAAGGAACTTTAATTTTTGCATGCTCAGAATTGTACCTAGTTTTCCTTACAGAATCAATTGAACTCTGGCACCCACATAGTGCGGCAGCTTGTTCTTCGAAATGGAGATGTGTTGGGACTTTATATATGCAGAACATGCAGCAACATCAATAATAAAGCATACCTCGTCACCAAACAGTACACAATAAAGTCTTAACAAACTTCTACTGCAAAAATTCTATGTATACAAAGCATATCTTTCAATCACCATCCTTGGAGAAGGATCTAATGTGGGAAGAAATGGTTTGTGCAAATACCTTGTGCCCCTTAACCAGGTTATATGGCCATGCCAAAACACCGTTCCTTCTTGATCAGGAACAATAAAGTTATATTCAGAAGAATTGTTAGTCTGAATTGGGCATTCTGTAATTTATGCAAGCGGTCTGCCCATGTTGTTCTTTGATGCACTCCATACCTGCAAAAGAATAAAACTCATCAGTTTGGTCCAGCATAACCAGTGTATTGTAGCGTTGCTTTCTTATCAAATTTGTTACATTTACAAAAGCTGTTAGTAATAGAATAGAATAGAATAGAATAGAATAGAATAGTTTTTTTAACGTCCACGGAGACCAATAGGTCATGGGACCCATACAATGGGCTAGTACAATCATTACTACTAGGATTAAAAAACCCTTGCCTCGAAAGGTTTTCAAGGGAAAAACCCTTGCAGTAATGATGATACTAGACAAGCGGAGATAATGACTACTGGAGGGCTCAGTAATTGCAGAGTATAGATACCAGGTGGGTATACATCTGAATAAAATGATCTCTTATAACACCAGTTATGACTAATTAGCAGACATGAACCAGTATGCATAGATCAATTATGATGTTGGGCTCAAATACTTGAACTGACCATGAGATTAAGATGTACGTTACTTCTAACAAAGGGTCTTACGGCTCAAAGTACTCAATCAGAAATTGAAGGACCTTCTGATTTTGCTGCTCTTGATGCCCTTGCAGCTCTAGGCTCCAAATGAAAGCTCCAGCTCAAGCTGCAGGTGAAAGCTCCAGACGATTTTGCCCTCTTATAAACCTAAAACCCTAAGAGGTATTGTGCAAGGCGGCAATCCCACGCTGCAATAACCAGCGCAAGGTCCACCGCCCTGCTGCTCTACCTAAAATCGAAAGGGGGCAAGTCGATGCTCTGAAAGAAGGCAAATCGATGCTATGAAGATTAGAAAGGGCAAATGAAATTAAAAAAAGTTTTCCATTTTTGGAAGATCATTTTTTTTTTTTTCAGGCGGCAAAAATCCCGAAAACCTTAGAGAAATCAGGTAGGAAAAAATCCAAAAACATTTTTGTCCAGGCCGGAAATTTCCAAATTAACAAGATTGATACTCGTGTATTCAAAGCAAATTGCTGTTTCAGCATCATATTCATCTATATCCTATGTGAGACAAGAGAATGTGAGGAGTAAAAGAATTATTACAAATACTAATAGTAATAATGAAGTTATAATTGCATTTTATTGTGGAGTACCTGAAAGTTATGATGAAGCAGTGCATTCTACAAACAAGAATGGCAAATGGCTATGGAGGCAGGAATAGAATCTTCTAAAAGAACATCCACATATAAGATAGTTGAATTGCCAAAAGTGAGAAATATCATAGGCAATGAATGAATATATAAGAAGAAATTGCAGACAGATGGGATTATACTAAAATATAAAGCAAGATTGGTGGCATAAAGTTTCTCTTAGAGAAATGCATAGATTATGATGATCCTTTCTCTCCTGTAGTTAAAATGACCAGCATAAGAATTTTATAAGCAATGGCTATTGCTTGGATATGGAAACACACTATATGGATGTAAGTACTTCTTTTCTAAATGCAAAGTTAGATGAAATCCTTATGAAACAAGCACCTACATTTGAGAATGGAAACAATAAATGTTGGAAACCTAAGGGGGTAAAGGCATGTTAGGGTGTACCACTTTTGGAACCTGCAAAAGTACATACACTAGGTACTTCAGAACTGGGTACTTTCTCATTTTTATTTTCATTAAAACTAGTACAAAAGTTCAAAATAAAAGTCAAGGACGCATTAATATTCAAAGTTAAGATAAAGATAATGCTATTGGAGACCAAAATATATATAAAAGTTCTAAAATGTACATTTTATTGAGATATTACACAGGTACCCAGTACCCAGTCCTGGGTACCTTTTTAGGTACTTTTTTGGTCACTAAATAATACTTTTTAAGGGACACCCTAACATGTTTTTACCCAAGGGGGCAGTTTATGGTATGAAACAATCTCCATGAGAATGGTATAAATGCATGGATAATTCCTTATTTAAAGCTTAATCTGATGTGAATGTTTACATGTCAAAGGAAGAGAATGGATACTACTATTCATTCTATGTGGGAATAATTGTGTCATTGGCAAACAATGAATATATTAGATAAATAATAGACGTGGTGGAATTGAGAAAATTTCTAGCCATGGAAGTTCAAAGAGATAGGAAGAGGAGACAAGTTCTTAGATTGATACAAACTAACTACATTCATGCCATATTACAGAAGTTTAAGATGGATAAGTGCAATTCAATTATTGCTCCAGTTTTACCAGGAAGTAAACTATCTAAGCAATTGTGTCCAAAAGATAAAGATAAGAGAAGATAAGATGAATTTTTACGTCCACGGGAACCCAATGGGTTATGGGACGGCACATGCAAGGGCAACAACCCATCTAAAACCTGGGGACTAGGCCCCATCACCAAACACGGAGAAATAAAGAGTATTCTTTATAGGAAATTGATTGAAAGTTTGCTCTCCTTGCCAAGGATACTAGACTAGACATTTTATTTATTGTATTTAATTTAGATGATGTGAAATTTAAACCTATTATGATGCAGATTGGTATGGTGATCTTGATAATAAAAAAATAAAAAGAAATCCATTGCATTATCTACTGCAAAGTCTAAGTATGCATTTGGCATTAACATGCACAGAGGCACATTCGTGGAATAACATTTCATCTATTCTTTATTACATGAACATGGACAATGGGAGATTATTGCAACAACAATTTTCACTCAACTAAATAGGTCTGCAATGCAAGACTGTTGAATTACCTTCCAGTGATGACTTTTGTGAAATTATCTCGAACCATGCTTAGAGTAGAAACTTTAAATCATAAGAAAGGACATACTTGAAAAGTACCAAATACTTTTATTGCACTAAATTTGAAATGCTGCACTAAATTTGAAATGCCTACCACTAAAAAATCTGACATGCAAATAGAGCTGTGAATAACTATAAAGAATAGCAATAAGTAAGATGGAGTCACAGATTACTCCCATAGGATTTATATTGTACAAACCGTGGTAATCAAAGAAGAGAATTAACATTTGATGAAGCTACGTGCGAGTTCAGATGTCTAATTCTCCAAGCTATTTTTATCTGAAAGCAAAAAATGATGCGAAGGCAAACAACAATAGCTTCATTCATCTGTACAAATTAACCAGGACAATATGAAACACCAAACATTTATACATGCAGCACAACTAATCTGGACATTCAGAGAAATCATAATAAACTGCTAAGGCAACTAAGGCATAACTGCCCAAATAGAAAAGAAATTATGTACTACTCGATCTAGCATTAACATATGCAGTGGCATATTCATGCAACAACATTTTTTGTATTCTATCTGGCATTAACATGGACAGTGGCAGGCTTGGTGCAACGCCATTTTGACTATGCAGGCCCATCAACGCATTCAAGTAATTACACAGACAATCAAACAACCTCAGAAATAGAATTCCTCCAAGGAGAAAGACCCAACAGCATGCTTGTTTGAGAATAGATGCAATCAGTGAATTACTTTCTTGTGATAATTTTTATTGCTGAGATCTTCAAATCATAGAATTACACTTTTGAGGGGTACTGCAAAATGTAATTCTCTGTATGCAATTGCCCATTTCAATGCATGTATGGAAGCCCTCATCTTCTTGGACAGTTTGCCTAAAAACCAGACATGTCAACATATCTTCTTGGCATCTCTAATTTCTGGCCCGTAGTTCAAAGAGAGCAAGTTTGGTGGACAAAGGAAAGAATTGTTGTACTCTTACAACTTGACTCCAGAAATGCAACTATAGTTCCCTCATATTTAAGCTCCCTATCGTTCCTTCATATGTAAGCTCTCATGAAAGGAAATACAACGTATGCCATAATGCAACTTGAAATCTTATTAAAAAACAGACTATCAAAGAAGAAAGGATAAAGAATGGCAAAGGTTTGAAAAAGTACAGAGTTCACATGGCAATATAATGAACATAGAAATGGAATTAATACCTGGTTGGCTGCTTGTAGATCCTTTTAATGTGACCACAAACACTGCGACCTATTCTTGAGAATGATCCAATGCTTAGCAGCATTTGGGCTTTTATATTGGATCTTGAAAATATGAGATATATGTTCACTAACAAAGAGAATCTCCTATTCTCGAACTGCAAAAGAGAGAATTTACTCAGATAATGTTGAATGGATAAACTTATCCCCATGAACAGATATGTTGCTAAGAAATTTACTGATGCTAGAGTAGATAGATGGCTAATTGCAACTCGGCAAGACATGCCTAAGAGAAATCATGGCCCACTGAAATCATGCCAGTAAATGGAAAGTGGCATCCATGCCACAGAAATATTGGCGATGACGACTTACCACAGACTCAAATAAGACAGGAATTTTAGGGTCCTGATACTCAAACGCAGAGAGGAGTTGAAAGCTCGCAATTGAATGAAATAACAAAGAATCTGACTGATATAGTACAATAAGAATCGTAAACTGATAGTAAATAAGAGTGAAGAGGGAGCTATAGCCCATGAAAGGTTGCTCCAAATTAAATGGGCCTGCTCTATAGTCTCTAGTTCTTTGATATACCCTCACATGTGATCTCCAGATGAAGGAACTTTAATTTTTGCATGCTCAGAATTGTACCTGATATGGGGGCATGCTAGGGGGAGTGGTCCAGAGAAGAAATGAACTAAGGCAATGGGGTAATTGGTTATAAGATATCATGAACATGGGGGCAAGGTATTTCAAGCAACCATTAGATAAGGGAGATATTTTAAAGATAAGGAAAATATCTTATCTTAAAGGCAAGTAATAGAAATAGGCTTCGTGCAAACATCGGGTTGCTATTCCTGCAACAAAAAGGGCGGAACCAGGGAGAAACCAAAATAGCAGCAGCGACTACCTTTTTGCCAATAAAAAGGGCCGATTGGGCTATATCGAAGATAACGGCCGACTTAGGATATATAGCGGCATCTCGGACTGGCTTCCGGTCGCTGCTGCGTAATCCGACCACGGATACATCACCGTTCTTGAATCCGGCTGGAACAAAGCGGGTCTTTGGTTGCTTCTTCTCAAAAAACCGACCTTGCTTCTCTCGGTTTGAGGGCGAAGATCTTGCAAGGGGGCTTCGGGATCTGGCAGTGGTTGCGAGGCTTTTCCGATAAGCCAGGATTTAGTCCAGTTCTATTCTTTGGTGGTTGTGGTTGAATCCATCTGAACCCATTGCAATTGTAAGATTGGTTTGATCATAAGCCGAAGGGGAAATAAGCTGTGATCAATACCTTTCTCTCTTTCCCTTGGGAATTGCCTTAGTTCTTGTTCTGGGTCCGGTTGGGTGGAAACTGGATGCCCAAATCCATTGGTTGTGGAAACCAAGCTAATTGTACTTATCAACAGATTGTTCTTCCTTTGTTTTGCCAATACAATTGTTGTTCAAAGTAGTTACGCCTTTAAGTCCCCTTAAAGCGTATCAAGTGGTATCAGAGCTTATTGATCCTCAGATCTGATCAATGGCCCAACGCTTCAATGTTACCGAAGCACAATATCAGCAAGCTTTGTCTAATGCTGGTTACATTGCATCCCAGTTAGCATTGCCTACGCCTAGCAGTCAGCAAGAGTATGACATGCAAGTGGAATTGCTGTCTATTTTGTATCGCTTTCTTCCAGATATTTATCTGCAACCTTCGCAACCTCCTTTGCCTAATGGACCTCCTCCAGTAACTCCTCCACCGCCGCCTAAGCTGAGAAAATGGTTAGAGAAAGCAGATATGCCGTCTTTCAAAGGGAGAAAGACAAAGCCTGTTAAGGTTGTCAGTTTTATCAGCCAGTGGGAAAAGTTCTTTGAACGAGTGCAGGCAACAGATGTGGAAAGGCTGCAAGCTATGGACACTTACTTGACAGATCGAGCTCAAGCATGGTGGCAAGGCAGACGAGAATGTGATCCCAGGATTAATACTTGGGAAAGTTTCAAAACGGCTTTTGAAGCACATTATTTACCCTCTAACAATCACAGTGAGTTAGCAGGGAATAGGATCGTCTGAAACAGGGGGAAACTGAGAGTATTCAGTCTTACACTTCCAAATTCACTCATTTAGCGGCACTAATAAGGAATTTGGATGGGAAAGAGCTTCTAAGAAAATATGTCAGCGGATGTATGGATGATATCTATGCGGAAATGGAAATATTTTTCCCAAAGGATTTAAATGAAGCTATAAAACTAGCATCTGCAGTGGAGCGGAAACTAGATCCGAAGTCTAGGAAGTTTGATATTTGGGATGAGGAAACTTCAGATCAAGAGGACAAAAAGAGTAGTAAAGAGAAAAACGGAAGTAAGGAATCTTCCAAGAACTTCAAGAGGAAGAGAAATAATGGCAATGGTAACGGTTCCGAAAGGAAGCGCAAGGAGGGAAGTCAAATTAGACTGCGGAAGGAAACTAAGGAACCAAAGGGAGGATGCTATAGATGCGGAGGAAATCATTTCCTAAGGGATTGCCCCTCACAAAAGTTGAACCACCTAAATCTCAAAAGGGTGTACAAATGCATGCTATTGAAGGTCCCAAGCCCGTAGTTGTACAAATGCATGCTATTGAAGGTCCCAAACCCGCGGAGGATATACCTGAGACCTCTAAAGCTGCTGATGAGCGGAAAAAAGATGAAGAACGAGCTAAGGCTATTGCCAAAGAATGGAGGTGGCTCCAAATTGGAACAATGGGGTAAAAAGCGAAAAGATTTACATCTCTTTAGGATAAGATTTGTAAGATTTTATTTGATTTGGTTTGTAAGATTTGATTTTTATGTGGAATAAAAATTAAATTATTATGAAAGCATGGTGCATTAGATGTAATTTTTGAAAGGTGGTAATTGTTGTTATAGCACAATAGACCTGGCAAAAATTACATCAGTATCGCGGAGATACAATTAAGTAGTACCGCGGAGGTACGAAAAATACTAACGTATTGTGGAGATACAATAGTTTGGTATCGTGGAGATACTATCAAATAGTACCGCTGAGGTATAAACGATAGCAATGTGCCGCGGAGGTACAAGGATATATCGTACTGTGGAAGTACGCGCATATTCGTAACTACTCCTTGAATTTGCAGAAACGCATGGGAGCAATCACTTTAAGAAGGGATGGGGCCCACTGGAGCATCTCCGAAAGATCACGACGATCTTCTTTAAGAAGGGATGGATTGATATGGGGGCATGCTAGGGGGAGTGGTCCAGAGAAGAAACGAACTAAGGCAATGGGGTAATTGGTTATAAGATATCATGAACATGGGGGCAAGGTATTTCAAGCAACCATTAGATAAGGGAGATATTTTAAAGATAAGGAAAATATCTTATCTTAAAGGCAAGTAATAGAAATAGGCTTCGTGCAAACATCGGGTTGCTATCGCCTGCAACAAAAAGGGCGGAACCAGGGAGAAGCCAAAATAGCAGCAGCGACTACCTTTTTGCCAATAAAAAGGGCCGATTGGGCTATATCTGAAGATAACGGCCAGCTTAGGATATATAACGGCATCTCGGACCTGGCTTCCGGCTGTCTGCGCCAATCCGACACAGATACATCACCTGTTCTTGAATCCGGCAGCAGCAAATGGGTCTTTGGTTGCTTCTTCTCAAAACCGACCTGCTTCTCTCAGTTTGAGACGAAGATCTTGCAAGGGGGGGCTTCAGGATCTACAGTGGTTGCAGGCTTTCCTGATAAGCCTGGGATTTAGTCCAGTTCTATTCTTTGGTGGTTGTGGTTGAATCCATCTGAACCCATTGCAATTGTAAGATTGGTTTGATCATAAGCCGAAAGGGAAATAAGCTGTGATCAATACCTTTCTCTCTTTCCCTTGGGAATTGCCTTAGTTCTTGTTCTGGATCCGGTTGGGTGGAAACTGGATGCCCAAATCCATTGGTTGTGAAAACCAAGCTAATTGTACTTATCAACAGATTGTTCTTCCTTTGTTTTGCCAATACAATTGTTGTTCAAAGTAGTTACGCCTTTAAGTCCCCTTAAAGCGTATCAGTACCTAGTTTTCCTTACAGAATCAATTGAACTCTGGCACCCACATAGTGCGGCAGCTTGTTCTTCGAAATGGAGATGTGTTGGGACTTCATATATGCAGAACATGCGGCAACATCAATAACAAAGCATAACTCGTCACCAAACAATACACAATAAAGTCTTAACAAACTTCTACTGCAAAAATCCTATGTATACAAAGCATATCTTTCAATCACCATCCTTGGAGAAGGATCTAATGTGGGAAGAAATAGTCTGTGCAAATACCTTGTGCCCCTTAACCAGGTTATATGGCCATGCCAAAACACCGTTCCTTCTTGATCAAGAACGATAAAGTTATATTCAGAAGAATTGTTAGTCTGAATTGGGCATTCTGTAATTTATGCAAGCGATCTGCCCATGTTGTTCTTTGATGCACTCCATACCTGCAAAAGAATAAAACTCATTAGTTTGGTCCAGCATAACCAGTGTATTGTAGCGTTGCTTTCTTATCAAATTTGTTACATTTACAAAAGCTGTTAGTGATCTAGCAGAGTATAGATACCAGGTGGGCATACATCTGAATAAAATGATCTCTTATAACACCAGTTATGACTAATTAACAGACGTGAACCAGTATGCATAGATCAATTATGATGTTGGGCTCAAATACTTGAACTGACCATGAGATTAAGATGTACGTTACTTCTAACAAAGGGTCTTACGGCTCAAAGTACTCAATCAGAAATTGAAGGATCTTCTGATTTTGCTGCTCTTGATGCCCTTGCAGCTCCAGGCTTCAAATGAAAGCTCCAGCTCAAGCTGCAGGTGAAAGCTTCAGACGATTTTGCCCTCTTATAAACCTAAAACCCTAAGAGGTATTGTGTAAGGTGGCAATCCAACGCTGCAATAACCAGTGCAAGATCCACCGCCCTACTGCTCTACCTAAAATCGAAAGGGGGCAAGTCGATGCTCTGAAAGGGGGCAAATCGATGCTATGAAGATTAGAAAGGGCAAATGAAATCATGCTTAAAATAAAGTTTCCCATTTTTGGAAGATCGCTTTTTTTTTTTTTTCAGGCGGCAAAAATCCCCAAAACCTTAGAGAAATCAGGTAGGAAAAAATCCAAAAACATTTTTGTCCAGGCCGGAAATTTCCAAATTAACAAGATTGATACTCGTGTATTCAAAGCAAATCGCTGTTTCGGCATCATATTCATCTATATCCTATGTGAGACAAGAGAATGTGAGGAGTAAAAGAATTATTACAAATACTAACAGTAATAATGAAGTTATAATTGCATTTTATTGTGGAGTACCTGAAAGTTATGATGAAGCAGTGCATTCTACAAACAAGAATGGCAAATGGCTATGGAGGCAGGAATAGAATCTTCTAAAAGAACATCCACATATAAGATAGTTGAATTGCCAAAAGTGAGAAATATCATAGGCAATGAATGAATATATAAGAAGAAATTGCAGGCAGATGGGATTATACTAAAATATAAAGCAATATTGGTGGCATAAAGTTTCTCTTAGAGAAATGCATAGATTATGATGATCCCTTCTCTCCTGTAGTTAAAATGACTAGCATAAGGATTTTATAAGGAATGGCTATTGCTTGGATATGGAAACACACTATATGGATGTAAGTACTTCTTTTCTGAATGCAAAGTTAGATGAAATCCTTATGAAACAAGCACCTACATTTGAGAATGGAAACAATAAATGTTGGAAACCTAAGGGGGCAGTTTATGGTATGAAACAATCTCCACGAGAATGGTATAAATGCATGGATAATTCCTTATTTAAAGCTTAATCTGATGTGAATGTTTACATGTCAAAGGAAGAGAATGGATACTACTATTCGTTCTATGTGGGAATAATTGTGTCATGGTGGCAAACAATGAATATATAAGATAAATAATAGACGTGGTGGAATTGAGAAAATTTCTAGCCATGGAACTTCAAAGAGATAGGAAGAGGAGACAAGTTCTTAGATTGATACAAACTAACTACATTCATGCCATGAAGTTTAAGATGGATAAGTGCAATTCAATTATTGCTCCAGTTTTACCAGGAAGTAAACTATCTAAGAAATTGTGTCCAAAAGATAAAGAAGAACACGAAGAAATAAAGAGTATTCTTTATAGGAAATTGATTGAAAGTTTGCTCTCCTTGCCAAGGATACTAGACTAGACATTTTATTTATTGTATTTAATTTAGATGATGTGAAATTTAAACCTATTATGATGCAGATTGGTATGGTGATCTTGATGAATAAAAATCAACTTCAAGATATGTTGTAATATTAGGTGGAATTCCCATAAGTTGGAGGAGTGAAAAAAAATAAAAAGAAATCCATTGCATTATCTACTGTAAAGTCTAAGTATGCAACTTCTACTCTAGCAGCTAAAGAGATCATACGTTACAAAGATTGTTAAATGAGCCGGGCACAATAGAAGGTGAACGTACAGTTTTATTTTTAGATAGTCAAAGTTGTATCATGTTCTTCATGAAAGAACAAGAAATGGAAATGTGGTTCATTCAGGATATGGTCAGTAAGAAGTTGATTTAATTGGAATATGTTAAGACAAATCTGTAGCTTTCTGATATATTCACAAAAGGTTTTAAGTGGTCGCATGCTTTTCTGGTTGATAGGGCGACTGAATTGCATAAGTGTGAATGAAGTTATCACGAAGGAGGAATGGGAGAAGTTGAACTTGATAGTCATTAGCTTATCACACACGAAAAAGAATTAATCACTACAAAAGGTAACCCATAAAATATAAACACGATTATAAAATGAGTCCACATGGATACACATGAAATCATAGGGTTCATTTAGTGAACAATTTTCTTATATACTACATATAAAATTACTGCCTCAGCTTTCCGGTTCCAAAAATAAACAAAAAAAATTCCAAAATGTCCAGATTTGGAACCGGATGTTGGTTTCCAGCACAAAGCCATGCCTTTCAACCAGCTTACTCTGCAGACGGCCCAGGGGCCCTAGGTTTGAGACCGGAATTTGCTTCCTTGGCAGCTGGGTTTGAAACCGGCATTTGCTTCCTTGGCAGCAAGCATCTCGCTGGCTCTGGCTCGAAAATCCGAGCTGCAATCAGAGGATGATTCCGACAAAAAACATTTGATGGGGCTGTAGAGGAACGGCAAAGCCTAAGCATCTGGCAAAGCTTTGAAACAGGGCTTTAAATCGATTTAACGGCAGAACTAGTGTGGTCTGACCAGCAACGGGCACACAAATAAAATAGAGGGGCTTCACCGGAGCGAGACAAAGGCAAAACATGTACGTTTTTATCTGAATAATTTACCTTATTTTGATGCCAATTCAGTCCAAGATAGAACCCGGTTCCCAAGCTCCGATTCCAGTCCAAAATGGAATCCGGCATATGAAAGAGCCCCGCGATATGAGCAGAAAAGGGATTTGGGATTTTAATCTCCACCTGCTCGCTTAAGTTGTTGTCCTTGATCTGCCACAATTCTTTAATCTTTGACAGGCTGCTAGGTATTTCTCACCAAAAGAAATAATCGAATAACCATCCATGCTAATGATTCTATTGGCAACATTTTCACATTCTAACCTCACCTCTCTTGTGAAAAGCACAACCTGTGCAAATAAAAATGGCCATGGCAGAGCTGTCGGATTGGTAGGCATAACCAAGCATGGATTTTAGTCTTCTTGCAACATGCTGGGCATTGATATGCCATAGCAATAGCTGGACAATAGATTCATGTCCCTGTATGACTTGTGTCAGTTTTTGCAGCTCCAAACTGGGATCATTACACATACACTAGGCACCACACGCACATTACACTACATATACCCTACACTACACATATTAGCAACCACCAAGATCTTGATGCCGGTAATTCCTTCACACTAAATTGTCGGGGTCAATGCCCTGACAGTTATCGCGCAGTTGTAACTCTGGGAACTGCATCAGTCGATTTGATTGATTTGTGCTAAATGCCAGACACTAGGGTTCACAATGGAGTCTCAACCTTAATAATCCTACATTCTAGGTTCGTAACATTTTTAGATTGCCAACCTAGAACAATAGCCCAATCAACGTATGGAGAGATGCATATGTTAATTTGCTTAGTAAAATGAGAGGACTAGGGTTCGATCAATGCTGAAAGATTAAGCCAAGTTCATTGTGCTCATTTTTCATATCACGCCAAACTGCAATTAACAAGTTTGACCAGATGTTCAACCACAAATTAACGAGATTTTGCCCATGGGACTTGATCAAATAATTGACCAATAGTTTGGCTAGACTTCATGCGACCTATCACATGCAACAACAATTTAGAAAAGAAAAAATCAGGCAAGATATATCAGGTCAAAATTTTCGCACTTGGCTTTGACCCCCAGTGTGCAACTAATTAAAGATCAGTATGCTGAGATGTTTTGCCCTAGTTAAAGATCAGTATGCTGAGATGTTTTGCCGACCTTTCGAAATGTAGATATCCATACCCCCTTATTACTAAGTGCATCCCCGAGATTCCACTTTGGCAAGGGCAACACAGCATACAATATAAAACCCACAATTTTGATAGCATTCACATTTCTAAGTTAAACATAATAACATGAGAATATGTGCACCAACTTTACAAGCAGTAATATTGAAGAGGAAGTGTGAGAGCCATCCAACATGAATTGCTAGATAAATTCTTAATAATCCTACATTCTAGATTCGTAACATCTTTTGGTTGCCAACCTAGAACAATAGCCCAATCAACGTATGAAGAAATACATACATTAATTTGCTTAGCAAAATGGGAGGACTAGGGTTTGACCAATACTAAAAAGTTAGGTCAAGTTCACTGTGCTCATCTTTCGTGTCAAGCCAAACTGCAGTTGACAAAGCATTGATTACAACTTACGTGGAAATTTGACTACTGGTGAACCAGGCAAGTTGACCCCAAGTTTGTGGGACGTTCAACCACAAATTAACGGCATTTTGCCTATGGGTATTCACCAAATAATTACAATGGTTTGGCTATGCTTCTTAAGAAATACCACCTGCAACGGCAATCTAGAAAAGAAAAAACCAAGCAAGACATATCAGATCAAAGTTTTTACACTTGGATTTGACCCCAAAGCGCCTAAGTAAGAGCTCACGGCCAAATTCTTGTGTAAGTATATTTTTGGTCAAATAATATAAAGCCATTTTCATATTGATCAATGTTTGGTGCTGCTTAACAATCAAAATTTAAGATAAGAGCTTGCAGAACATGCATATAATTATTAGTCAAACTGCATAGCATTGTATTACGGATGATCTCTTGGCACTCGTCCGATTTGATCAAGCTCTAAACTCAGGTTTACTCCATTGTTGTAGGCAATATCAACGGAATAATAATTTCGTCTACAGTGTTCCTTTGGTCTATTGCAGTACACGAATTGAAAATAATTTGCCTTGTGGAATCTCATCTTTCACATTTACAGTCCAACTGAGCACAAGTCCAAAAAGATTATGCTACAAGTGAGCGATACCAATAGAACCTTACTAGGACACAATCCCACAGGAATATCAAACAAGCCTAGGGTGCTCCTAGTTTTGTCATCCCGTCAGCCAAGGCTTCCCTCATTCACTTACCAGGGACAGGATGTAGAGGTGGCTCCGACCTACAAGTACTTGGGGATCGAGTTCTCTACTACCACCCACTGGGATGCTGCCATTAGGTTGTGGGTCACGGCGGGTTGGAAAGCACTATATGCCATGCAGAACAACAGCCACACGGGTGAAAGCATGCTAGGGTGTACCATCTAAACTTCTTTTTAGAGAGTGCGAAACTACCCAAAAAAGTACCCAGCACTGGGTACTGGGAACTTGCATAAATGTCTCAATAAACAATAACTTGAGAGTTGATTCATTAATTTTAGTCTCTAATAATATTGTTATCTTCTAATACTATAGATTGACATGTTATTGACCTTCAATTCAAAAGTTTTGAATTGATTTTAAGGGGAAGAAAAAATAGAAAGTACCAGTTTTAAAAGTACCCAGTGAAGATACTTTTGAGGGTTCTAAAAGTGGTACACCGTAGCATGCTTTCACCCACAAGGCAGAGTTGTATGCATGGGGCCATCAGTCACACTTGTTTAGGGCCTTGGTCGAGCCGGTCCTCCTGTATGGGGCAGAACTGTGGGGTCCAGTGATATCCCTCACCACCTGAAATGATCTCGAGCAGGTGCAGAAAGCCTTCTTGGCACGAGCCTTTGGGGTAAAGTCCACAGTTCCATACTAGATCCTACTCCAGGAGACAAGTTTTCTACCCCTTCAACGGGTTGCATTGGAATATTTACTTCCAGAAGGTGGTCGTGATGGGTGATACACGTTTGCCCAACCTTGCTTTGGCCGTAGCAATGGGTCCCGAATGCCTCAAAGCCTGCTGGAAGGACAAACAAGCTCATTGGTTCTCACGTTGGGATGTACAGGAAAACAGATGCGTACAGGTACGGACAAAGAAGGGTCACAATGCACTAAAGTTGTACCTAGATGCTACTTTCCTTCGCAAGCTCTGGGATGCAGATGCTTTGACGCACGCTAAGCTGGCACACTATCAGCAGCAAGTCAACCCTAGGCTCACGAGAGGCCCACACCAGTACTTGTACACCCATTTACCCATGAAGAAGCGCAGACTTATAGCTTCCATTCACACGGGTGCGCATCATCTCCACATTGAGACAGGACGTTGGACTCGGGAAGCACTGGAGGAGAGGCTTTGTCAGTGTTGCCACCAGGGCGCCATTGAAGATGAATGTCATGCCCTCCAGCATGAACCTACGCGAAAACAAGGAAAATACATGGAAAATACACAAGAAATACAGAAGAAATACGCCAAGATCGGCAAAGAATCTGATATATGAAGAGGAATCAAGAATACAATGGCCCGAAGGCAAGGAGACAGATGCCTAGAAGGCTCAAGACTGGCGTTGAACCGGAATGGTTCGACAAGAAGGAGGTGCCTCCTTATATATCTAGGCCAATGGTCAGGATCGCGTCACTCCAATGGATGAGATCGCGCCAAGTGTTGCGCATGCATTTAGGTTCTGGAATATTCTAGAACCTCCTGGAGATAGTCCCACATATGAGGAAGACGTGAAGGAATGTTTTCAGCATATATTGGTAGTGCACTTGGCAAGGGTGTGTGACTCGCAACTGGAAGGTTGCGAGTTCAAACCCTGTCTTGTGCAACTACGACCATCTTTTGTACATACGAGTATAATGTTCGTATGATGCGAATATCTGTATGGTCGTCACACCATCCCCCTCCTACGACGGTGACGAGTCCTCGGAGCTGGGCCGGAGTACTCAAACTTGGCTTATCCGGATAACATCGATGAAACTCTGTAATTTTATCAGAAGCATTATCAGATTCTCGGCAGGCTCCCAAGTTCTATCACTTGGCGAGTAACCTTCCCAATTGACAAAGTAATACAAGCGTCGACGAAGAAATTTGGAGTCCAGAATCTCTCGAACCTTGAACTCCTCATGATCATCAATTTCTACTGGTGATGGCCGGCGAGGAACGCGACCGGGAAAGGATTGGTGGTAGGGTAGGGCTAGAGAAACATGAAATCTTGGATGAAGCCGAGCAATTTGGAGGGAGCTCGAGTAGGAATGCCACATTGGCGATCCGGGGCGTGATTCGGTAAAGACCAAGGCGACGATAGTCAAGCTTATTGCAGGGACGTGAAGTAGGGAGGTCCCTACGAAGAAGCCAGACAAGGTCATCAACGTGAAACTTAGGAGCTTCCTGCGGATGCAAATCAGCATAACGTCGATAGCATTCCCGTTTTCCGGTGAAGATGATCTTTGAAGATCCGATTGAAGAGCCTGGAGTTTCTCAAGTCAAGACTCAGCACTAGGATTGACCGAGTCACTGCCAGCGACGCTAAGGGACCAACGAGGATGCTGACCAGAGTTTAGAAAGAATGGAGTATGGTCAGTGGAAGCATGTATTGAGTTATTATAGGCAAACTCAACTAGTGGAAGATAATCGACCCAATCATCCTGGCGATGGCCGATAAAACACCTTAAATATTGCCCAGTCACGATTAGTGCGCTCCGCCTGCCCATTACTTTCTGGATGATGACCAGATGTCAGTGAGCGATTGATATGCAATAATTCCAAAAGCCGCTTCCAAAAACTTGCGACAAATTGTGGTCCACGATCGCTGATGATAGTATCGGGCAAGCCGTGAAGTCTGACTACTTCACGAAGAAGAAGATCCGTCGTTTCCTCACTGGTGATGGTGATGTTACAAGGAATAAAATGAGCCATCTTAGAGATTCGATCAACGACAACCATGATGGCATCATAACCCCCAGAGACTGGCAACTCCGGGATAAAGTCTATAGAAATGCTCTTCCAAGGTCTATCTGGTACCGGCAGTGGCTGAAGAAGGCCATGAGGAAGATGCCTTGGAACCTTGGCTCGACAGCAGATGTCACAAGATAGAATAAAAGCTTCGACAGAGCGACGAAGCCCAGACCATCAATACTCGCGACTAATAAGTTCAAGAGTCTTGGCTACTCCAAAGTGTCCGGCCATAGATGAATCATGGCAAGCCTGGGGAACCCGAAGCCTAGAAGCACCATCTGGCACATACAGACGCCCATCATGGAACAGGAATCCATCTCGAACCTCAAAACGATCATAGTATGATCGCATTTGCAGAGAAGATGATGTAGAGCTAAGGTGTGAGAACACATCTTGAGCCAATGGATCGAAAGGCAGAGATGCTCGAACAGACTCCAACAAGGCCGTATCATGAGGCCTCTCGAACAAAGTGAATGCCATAAGCTAGAATCCATCAGGCCCTAGAATAACCTGTGATTGCTGGTCAAATGCAGGATCACCTAACTTGGGCTCAAGGTAGGAGCGTTGAGATAAGGCATCAGGCTTCCTTTGGAGGGATCCAAGACGGTACTTGTGACGTCCCCTACTCCTTATACGATGCCCACATCGTATTCGAAGGAGGAGCATTCCCCCTGGCAGCTACACTGACAGGGGCCATCCACCTGACTCCACTCCCATCGGGATGAGCCAGCAAGGGAAGAATGGATGTGTCATTCACCCGTCTTCCATCGGGTCGACCTATCTGCGGAAGCGTGAATAAACAAACGTGAGCACAACTAACAGTAAACAAATACAAGTACCTCGAGAGGTGAATACAATACAACATCACAGAGATAGCAATACCATAGAAATAACATCATCACATAACATAAATAACAAGGGGGGAGATCCTACCCAGGGCTCAGACTACAGGGGGATGACTGACGGCTAGGGTCTCCAGAGTTCATTGCAGACAGAATTCATGGCAATGGATTTGGCTGGCATAGAACATGGCTTAGGGTAGTCCACTCCATCCGCCCCTCCCGTGCACACTTTGCAGAGTAGGCTGAAAAGTGTTGGGACTTGACCGTAGCCTGCCGGGTGAATAGCCAGAGGGGCTACTACTACTGGGTTGCATCTCCCCAGTCCCGATGAGGCAGGAAGAGAGTTGCCTCTCCTCCAGAGGCATCCATGCTCATCACAGGCGACTAGAGGGCCACTGCCCGTATTCGACTTGAACTCACTGGAAGGTCATATCCACCACCCCACGAGTGTCGAGCTCATGCCTTGCCCACACGCAGTGACAAGCCATTAAGCCTAGCCTGCAGACCCCAGATAGGCCTTACTACCCGAGAGGGTCGGTCAGGTGATGAGACAAGTTCCTCCTTATCAACCCGGCCTAGCCCCTTCACCCACAACCGGCGGGCTCACATTGCGGGCCGCATATAATTGGGAACTAGTGGTGCTACCTAGGATCATCGCTACACGGCTTTAGGTCTCTACCCCCTTCCCAATACATGGAGATCCGAGTGAAATACATACAACATCACGAGGCTGAAATAGAGAATATCATCTAATCTATCTACCTAAACAACAGAGAGTTAGGTTCCTTAGTTAGGGCTTATGATCTCGGGATCTATAAGGCCTCTAGAGTTGATCTAACATACTAAACCAGCCTATTGCCTTGCCCAAAGGCGGCTTTGCACAAATGTAACAACTAGATACCTCCTCCTTGACCCGCTCCCCCGGAAGGCGTCCATGCTCCCCGATCTTGCTGAAGATGGCTGCTAATCGATAATCACATTTGTGCAAATCCGGCTTTCCGAGCTCGGCAATGCGGATTGAAGTCCATACTTGGCGAAATGGCTCAAGAGAACCCCGAACTCGAGAGAGGAAAGGAGCTCTAGGAAAAACCCTAAAATGCAAAAGAGAAGAAAGGTTTAGGGTTTAAGGGGAAAGCCCCTTTATAGAACCCTTAGGGTTAGGTTAGATATTGGCCAAGTGGGATTTAGCCATTTGGCAATGGGGTCCATGGGGTTATTAATTGTGTATGTTTATTTAACATGCACAACATTCAATGTTGCCCCCTAGGTGCAACCCTTGCCCCTAGGTGCAACCCTATATCGCCGCAAGTACATGTCATCCGTGACATATGCGGGTGACGGGCGAAGATAATATCGTATTCGGGTATATATTATGTTGGAACGCCACATTCTCCCCACCTTGACTTGATGTCGCCCTCGGCATCACGCGCGTCCCCATCTTGAAACCACGTGATATCCTGCAATGACATTTAATACACATAGGATATATAGCAAAATTACCCCAAGGTAATATTTAAGTTTTAATTTCTATAACACATCCTTGTTTAATATCATACTATGGTAAGGGAGTCTTTCACCCTCTTACTATTATTCACAAAATTTTATAGCTTACACCATTATTATTATTAACATAGTTCCAAAATTTCCTACTTAAGGTTCCACATCGTTTCCTTACAACACATCGTGACAAAATTATGTGTTGCAAGTCTTTGCAGTGTGAGCCTCCTCCGTAGACTCCCCTATTGGCCTGCAGGTCCACACTACGCTAGCATACATTTAATTATTATAGATATTGGTTGTTAGGGAACCACCCATTAAATACAATTATATGGATGCAAGGCATATCTCCCGGCATAGGAAGATTATGTTTCTTCCATCATGGCCGTGGAGACAGCGCCCTATCATGCCTATATGCCACTCATGCCTACACCTGTAGTTGGCCAACGTGGAAGATAGGGTCCTTCCCGTATATGGGGCGTGAAGGGCCCTCCCCGTAGGCATTGACTAGAGGTGCTTTTCCTATCATGCATTCCTGAATGACCTCTTATCTCTCGAGGTCGTCTACTTCCGTGGGACAGAAGTAGACCTTCTAATCTACCTCCCAGCTCGTGCAAGCAAAACCGCGGTCATGCCTACAATGACATTACACCACGTCCTAGAGATCACCGTAGTGGTCTCATCATCGGTAACAACGCATGCAACCCATACCTAGCATAGGCTGCATGCGTAGATTAATCTTAGCTACACATGAAATTTAATCTAAACCCAAATCGACATGCCTGAGCCGATGTCTTGGGTGTCGATGTCGATTACTTCGGTGACGAGCCGACCATTGCATTGCTCCATGATCTCAAGATCTATTTGTAGTGCCCACGTAGCGTCTTCCACTTGTAAGTGTCTCTTTCACTGGGTATTGGAGGATTGAGATCTTCTTGTCTTCTTATAGGATCTAGAAGAACCTCTGGAACAATCTCAAGGTGATCGCCCATTGTTTCCAGTAACTTTGGTCTCTCCAGTACTTCCTCTGGATTAGGAATGTGTTTCTTTAGGAGACTTACCTGGAAAACACTATGGATCTTTAAGTGTGCTGGCAGGTCCAACTTATAGGATTGGTTACCTACTCTTTTGGTAATCCTGAATTGTCCAGCCCACCTTGGAGCAAGCTTCTTGCAATTGTCGATGCAGAGCTTCAGCTGATGCTGTAATCGCCGATGCAGAGCTTCATCTATGCAATTGTCGATGCAGAGCTTGTCGCTATGCTCTTCTGCCGGCCTCTTGCTGCTAGAGGATATCTTTGTACTTCCTCCACCAACTGTTGCATGTCGGCTAGCATCCGTTAACGTCTTAAATAAACATTACATTCTTGGACCCCTGCATGATCCTGCTGGACTTCCCTAATGCATGCAATTATATTAATTACCTTACGGTAATATTCTTATATTAGCATTATAGTAGTATTGGATATATTGCTTCCAATAGTATTATATTTAACTAACTATTATATGATAACTTTACGACCTTTAAGATATGTCATCATACGATTATCGATGCCATACTTAGTTTGAAACGTATTTTAATTGTTTATCATATGGCTAGGATTTATATCATCGGATCCAAGTGTTGAGCGTATGACTCTCACTCGCTACTTGGTTGGTGATGTATCAACCTTACATGTATATACTTTATATTTGCTATACTTATGGAAAGATAGACAAATTCTTATGAAAGTTACTTAAATGCCTTTGGAAGGAATTACATCCTTGCGAAGGTTTAACTAAGATTTTATGTAATTATTATCTTACTTTATCTCGATACTGAGATATCTACACAAGACAAAACTATCTATGCAGCTATTATGAACATATAATTTATCAACAAGGCATTAAAGCTTATGATACATGCCATCATGGAGTGCTATCGATGCCCTGCATGATAACATATTTAAGATTATATAATTTATGTAGTTATATGGGGTTGACAACCCTGAATAATTTAATTAAGAGCTAGGCTACTAGCTTATTCCTAGATGCGAATGCAAACAATAGATCATGGCGTAAGAAATTTATGCAAAGCCTCTCCCCACCTTAGTTGTCGCACCCGCTAAGGCTAGAATACATCTCCCCATTGAGTCGGTGTCGACTAATTTGGAGACGACTTGGCCGTTGCATTGCTTCCATTGATTCGCTCCCCTGCTTTGGTGCAGTTGGTTACCGCATTAATCTTGCATGTTGAAGGACACATAGACATTAAGCATCTATCCATCTTACGCTCTATGTGCTTTGGCTACTTGCGAAAGGAACTCTATTCTAAGGGTCGAGTAATTGGATGGCGATTCAACCCCTAAGATGTAGGTAGGTTCAATCCTAAGATTGAGCCCCCCCTCCACTTTCTTCATAAGAAAGTGGTCCTACACCTCAATGTATCCTATCCCCTTAATTGATGTTGTCATAACATCTTAGCTATTCTATTTACCTTAAGAGGTTATATGCTTCTTACCTAACACATTAATTTACTAGCCTTAGCTAACATATTTAATCATCTATGATGGATGCAGCCATCATGTTTAACATATCTATCCCTAAGCGATGAGTTATTGAATTGTTCAGAACAATTCTAAATTGCAAGGTTTTATTATCATGACAATTCTTTTTGCCTCAAGAGACTATGTGATTAATATGTTTCTTATTTCTCGATGTGCCTTTCATGTGCTATTTAATTTTATATTCTAAATATCCCCCTTTTCTTAGTTATTTACTCTCTTGGAATATTCCTATCAATTGAATTGATGTCATCATAACAAGTTGGCCGGACTTGTTAGATTACTTCTTTTCATTCGATTGGATTATTCCTTGGAGGTACTAGCTTTATACATGGTCAACAATTATCCTAGTAATGATTCCTTCTTAGCGAGGTGATCAGTCTCACGAAGTGGTTTCAATATGTTGGATGTCTGTTAACAATCATGTATAATTTTAGTTACTCCTATGCATTTCCTTCCCAATTGTTGACGCTTAGCTCAACTTGGGGCAATCCCTTCATGAGAAAATCTAGAAATGCCTTCCACTCCCATTATGGATGTCGTCATCCATAAGCCTCAATCTTGCTTTCATGACTCATCCACTTTCGCCTGCCTTCTTGAGGGTAACGTTCTTCGAGTTGCTCGAGACTCCGGGCTCCTCCTCGATGTAGAGGTCAACTTTCCTCGATGTAGAGGCTTCCCATTGTTGGTGGTTTTGATGGCGTAGTTGACCACTTGAAATCTTCTATGTTACTTCCCAAAAGCCTGAAGGTGGTTTCATTGAGAAACATCTTGGCGGCTAAAAGATGCCTCTAGATCCGATCTTATTGTGCCAACTCCATCCTTCGAGTCCTGTAGCGTGTTGACAGACAAGTGTTGAGGATGTTGCTCGCTTCACGCCTTCCAATTTTCCGGCATCTCTTTTCTTTGATCTGTTATACTGAGAGAGAGAGAGAGGAAATAACAAAGGGAAATATGCATGCAAGTCATATAAGCTTACACTATTATGATTACAAATACTATTAAAGCTATTAGGCTCCCTTGGTGTCTCCCCTCGAGGTGCACACGTACTTTATGGCGTTGTTGTCGATGTTCCTCCTAGTGCGCTGGTGTTGAAGATCTATATCCTCCTATTTATATGTCAGCTCGTGCTCGATTGGTAGACTCTTTGATATTTTTGAGCTCTCCAATGTCTGTCGGCTGCGGCACAACTTGCTTCTGCTTCACATGCTAACTAAGGATGTGATGGTCGTTGATGCTTCGGCGTTCCGGTCTACTTCTTAATGTTGTTCTTTGGCAATAATTGCTTCCCCTTCACAATGTCTGAAGATCTTTGGAGGCGCCTCTTGAAGTTGTGCACAATCCCTTTGGCTAGACTCGTAATTAAGGAGTTGTTCTCTTCATCAGTTGCCTTTCGAATTGTCGATCCTTGAGTTCACGAAGTTGCATGCGAGTTGTCGTAGCTTTGTGAGGTTCTAGCTGATTCGTCGATTCTTTGGCTCGGTTCTCCTATTCGCTTCTCCATCGAGCTTCTCATCGTACCTGTTTGATCTCCTCAATGTGATGGCTTAGACGTTATCACGATCTTCGTTGCTATGCTGCCTTCTAGTTGCACTTGATCACGCTCCACAGTTTTGGACCTCATGTTGCATCTAAGGAGCTCGTGGAAGTACTAGCACTCCTTCGTCTTCTGGTTTATGGCCATTGTCCCTCAATACATGTGCATCTTCCTGGCGAGTAAAGCCTCATGACTCTTCTCCATGATTGGTTTACTGTCGGGGATGATGTACTCTTATATCTGCGTAGATTGACCCTTGAGTTGAAGTAATTTCTGCCCTAGACATGCTCGTGTCCTTGAATAGCCTGGCTAATGTCTTGAACTCTCTTTTTGTCGAAGGTGCTTTGGTTGTTGTCCTTGTCGTTAAGGTGTCGAATGCTTCTATCTTGGGCGTTGAGGTCCCTCGTGTCGGAGATAAGTTGGGATTCTTGTCTTCTAATTGTTGGCAGGAGTACTTGACGAAGCCATCATCTAGTTGTTGAATGAACATAGACATAACCCATTGTTGTGGCACCTTTCTTAAGTGTATCTCCATCTGGTGTGCATGTTACAAACATCACCATACAAGGTAGAATTATGGTCGTCGAAGGTTGCCTCCTTAGTTGGCTCGTTGATGTCGAGTTGTCCCAAGGAATTCCTCGACGTCTATTGGCTTGAGGTCGTTGTCGTAGTTTCTGAAGATGTGTGTTCGTTCCTCCTTCTGTTGTTGAGGACACTCGTGTCGTTAGTGTTGCTGCTGCTACAAGAGGTAGAGTTGCATCCCGAAGATGTCGTCGTGCAAAACCTAGATGGTGCGGCGCTAGAGATCTTGACATGACTGGCGTTATCTCTCATCTTGACATTGTCTTTGGAGGAGCGATCTTCTACTTGAGGCCTTCTCAAGTGTCCGGAGTTGAAGCTTGGCTTGAGCTCGGTCGTCTCTCTCCTATATTTGCTCTTCCATTTGAGCACTTGCTCTTGGCTATACATGTGGTTCTTTACTTCATCCTTTGGCGGTCAAGCGATGGAGTTTCTTGATGCAAACACTAAACCTTAAAACATGATCCTAATTTTGTACTATATGTTAGCTCGATATTTATGATAGACATATATATATAATTATCTTTGGGATTTTAATTCATCCACTTTTCTAATTTATAGAAGAGCATATGCTTAATTGTGTATACTTCTTTAGGATTTTCCCTCCTCCAATCACGTTTGATTCTTGGTTTTCTTTGCATCTTCCTTGTTCTACTTGACTCGGGGTTCCTTGAGGTGTTGCATTTTGTAGTTGACCTTCGTGTGTGATTTGAGGTCGTTATCCCAAGTCGTGCAGAGCGTTGCTTTCGATGTGAACCCTTGAGTTGAAAATGCTCCTCCTTAATGTGTTTTGTCATGTGGAGTGTCGTTTGGAGATCGTAGCATTGATCGCTGAATACGATCACTTGGTTGTTCTGATCGGGCATTGTTGCATGTCTTTGAATCTTCGTTGTGAGATGCTTCCCCTATGCCTGGAATTGTTGTCATCTCCATTGCACATGCCATCACTCTTTTTGAGTTTGCGTTTGAGTGGTACGTGGTTGTTGGCTAGGTCGGCTCCTTCTTCATTTGTCGTGCTGCCTCCCCGCCTCCTCTCTAGTTCTGATTGCAGCCCTATGTCTTAGGGTTATTCGTCCCACCGGTAATGCTATCATCTCCACAGTAGTCGCCGAACATGAACTTAGGAGATGTTACGTTGATCTTGCCTCTATCTGTTATTCGGTGGTTTTGTCGCCAGTCTTTGGGTAGGGCGCTTTTCGTTGTTTTCCCTCGATTTCCATCCGAAGGTCGTGGATCGCTATGAACTCCTCGTGGGTAACTCTGTTGTGCCATCATCGCGCGATGCGGTGTAGGCTTCTATGTCCGTCGATGTCACGGCGATTATGCGTCGAGCCTCCCTTATGCCGATGTGAAATTCACGCATTTCACGGTCGATGAAGTCATCGAGGTCTAGTTGTTGACGTAGGAGATGTAGGAGCTCGTTTATCCTGTAGCCCCTGTCCCTGCACTCTGGGGGAGGAGGGGGTTCTTGATGTCGTGCAGGCTCAGGTACGGTTCCTTGGATGATTACCGGGGTTAAGCTTGTGATGCCTAGCCCAAGTGGTGGAGTTGTGCTGCGTGGTTCTCGACCCCCTCTTCAAAGCTTTGAAGTTCTGCTCAGCTTCTTTGCCTTTCTTGTCTTGGGTCGGCGTCAGCGATGTCCTCTACGCCCGACCCCGTCCTTCATCTTCCTCCTGCTTTGCCTCCTCGTACTCGAGAAGCATCTGCTCTTCTTCACCTGCTGCCATGGCCATAGGCTCGAGCTCTAGGGGTTGGGCAGATGGTTCTCCTATCTGGGTTTGGGCTCTATGGAATAGAAAAATTGCTACAGCTACGGACAAGCGGCTGGCCGTATTTTCTAGGTATTTGTCTATCTTAAGGCTGTCCTAAAGCATCCTATGCAAGGGGGAAGTTCTACTAGAGAAGGACCTATCTTTGCATGGAACTCACCATGATGTTACGGTAAAAAGGGAAGAGCATTGATGGTTGCCATGATGCTAGAGCTGCTTTGGGGATATCAAGCGGATGAAGGGCGCCTGCAGGGAGCTGAAAAATCGGCTTGGAGCGAGGAGCAAAGGTGTAGGATGCAAATGAGGGTTGTGGTCTACTTATAGGCAAAAACCCTAATTTTAGAAAAAATTTTGGATAAAGGAAAATCTAGGATTCTAAGGTATTGCTAAGCACAAGACAAGCTAATCAAGCTAAAGAGTACATTCTAAGGATCCTATTGCAACAAATTCTATCTAATTTGGGGAAAGTGTGGACAAATTGGGGCAATTTTGGTGTGACCACTCACACAGTGCGCGAGAGGCAGTTAGGAATATGATCCTAAGTGGCCTGGGCGCACTCTGTGAGGGGTGGGGCCCTGTTTGGATCGAGGATGATGCCAAACATGCAAACTAAGGGTGAAATCCTGCATATCTCATCGAGATAGGTCGGATTGAGCCCTTACTTGCTTCATTTGGATAAGTTTTGGCCCCGATTTGGGAATTGACCACTCACAAAGTCGCCGAGGGTCTAATCGGTTTGCAAACCCGAATTAGTTGCAGGCGCACTCTGCGAGGGGTGGGGCTCCATGTGAGTTAGGGTTGGGCAATTTCTACAAACTAGGGTTCAAATCCTACTAATTATGGTGAGCTAAGTCGAATGGTGTGCTTACTTTCTGCATTTGGACAAGTTTTGGCATAGATCAGTGCTCGACCACTCACACAGTGCGTGAGAGGCAGTTAGGAATATAATCCTAAGTGGCCTGGGCGCACTCTGTGAGGGGTGGAGCCAAAAACACTGAGTTTTGCTCCAACTTTGTTAATTCCAACTGCAGAACTTAGTAACACATTCTACTTACACCTGATTTAACATATTAACATGATCAAAATATAAATTTATATTTACAATAAACTAGCAATCTTCTTTCTGCTGAGAGCTCGTGGATGTTGCACCCGAGTTCTTGATAGTCGAGAAGGTTCTTCATGCAGATGATTAACGTATGTCTTCCATTCGATGAAGATTGTTGATAGGTCGGTTGTGCCTGTCTTTGCCGCCCGTTTGTAGAGGTATTTGCCATAGTGCTTCCTCTCTTGGGTCGCCTGGATCTTCAATGTCTTCAAAAGTCGTGCTCCTTGCCCTTCTGTGGCTCTAGCCTTGTACCTTAAAAGCTATTTACTGTAGTTTGGGAGATAAAATTTAGGGTTTGACCTATTTTGGTCATTTTGAGGAGGATTATAATATTTTTAGCCTAATTTGAGGTCATAAATGGATTCTAGACTCTTTAATGGTCCTAACGCAACAAATTTCAGGCGATTTGGAGCTGTATAACTCAAGTTACGAAGGTTCAAAGTTTTGACCACTCACACAGTGCGCCAGGGTCGAATTGGTTTGCAAACCAAATTGGTCTGGGCGCACTCTGTGAGGGGTCACCTCTTTTTGGGGTCCAATTTTCAATTTACAAGAGAATTCTTAGTGTTATAATATGCAAAACTAGCTAGAATCAAGGAAATAAGCTGAACTGCACCATTAGTTTAGCTAAATTATACATCTAACTAGGTCAACATGGGTCCACCACTCACCAAAGTCTTTGGTCGAATCGGTTTGCAAACCAAATTGGTGCAGGCACTCTGAGGGGTCACCTCTTTGGCCATTTTAGGTTGGGTTTTTGCTAAAACTTATCACTACTCTTAGCATTAACCTATTGTGCACTACAATTGGGGAAAAATTTTCCCAATTTTGAGAGGTTCTTGCTTGGGAGGTTGTTCCCAAGACCGGAAGTCTTGTTAGTCCTAAGGAAAATGGTGGGTGTTCGATCCTGGTCTACCAAGATCATGCTCGATACCACTATGGCGTCCCCTACTCCTTATCGATGCCCACATCGTATTGAGGAGGAGCATTCCCCCGGCGGCTACAGCGGCGGGGGCCATCCACGACTCCACTCCCCTCCGGGATGAGCCAGCAAGGGAAGAATGGATGTGTCATTCACCCGTCTTCCATCGGTCATTCGACCTATCTGCGGGCGTGAATAAACAAACGTGAGCACAACTAACGATGTAAACAAATACAAGTACCTCGAGAGGTGAATACAATACAACATCACGGAGATAGCAATACCATAGAAATAACATCATCACATAACATAAATAACAGGGGGAGATCCTACCCGGGCTCGGACTTCTGGGGGGGATGGCCCGACGGCTAGGGTCTCTCGAGTTCATTGCAGGCGAGAATTCATGGCAATGGATTTGGCTGGCATAGAACATGGCTTAGGGTAGTCCACTCCATCCGCCCTCTCCCGGTACACACTTTGCGAGTAGGCTGAAAAGTGTTGGGACTTGACCGTAACTTCTTAGGGTGAATAGCGGAGGGCTACTACTCTTGGGTTGCATCTCCCCAGTCCCGATGAGGCAGGAAGAGAGTTGCCTCTCCTCCAGAGGCATCCATGCTCATCACAGGCGGCTAGAGGGCCACTGCCCGTATTCGACTTGAACTCACTGGAAGGTCATATCCACCACCCCACGAGTGTCGAGCTCATGCCTTGCCCACACGCAGTGACAAGCCATTAAGCCTAGCCTGCAGAGACCCCCGATAGGCCTTACTACCCAGAGGGTCGGTCCGTGATGAGACAAGTTCCTCCTTATCAACGGCCTAGCCCTTCACCCACAAACAAAGGCGGGCTCCACGTGCACGGGCCGCATATAATTGGGAACTAGTGGTGCTACCTAGGATCATCTGCTACACAGCTTTAGGTCTCTACCCCCCTTCCCAATACATGGAGATCACAGAGTGAAATACATACAACATCACAGAACTGAAATAGAGAATATCATCTAATCTATCTACCTAAACAACAGAGTTAGGTTCCTTAGTTAGGGCTTATGATCTCGGGATCTATAAGGCCTCTAGAGTTGATCTAACATACTAAACCAGCCTATTGCCTTGCCCAAAGACGGCTTTGCACAACAGAACAACTAGATACCTCCTCCTTGACCCGCTCCTGACCCTCGGAAGGCGTCCATGCTCCTGATCTTGCTGAAGATGGCTGCTAATCGATAATCTGTTGTGCAAATCCGGCTTTCCGGAGCTCAGCAATGCGGATTGAAGTCCATACTTGGCCGAAATGGCTCAAGAGAACCCTGAACTCGAGAGAGGAAAGGAGCTCTAGGAAAAACCCTAAAATGCAAAGAGAAGAAAGGTTTAGGGTTTAAGGGGAAAGCCCTTTTATAGAACCCTTAGGGTTAGGTTAGATATTGGCCAAGTGGGATTTAGCCATTTGGCAATGAAGTCCATGGGGTTATTAATTGTGTATGTTTATTTAACATGCACAACATTCAATGTTGCCCCCTAGGTGCAACCCTTGCCCCCTAGGTGCAACCCTATACGTCGCAAGTACATGTCATCTGTGACATGTACGGGTGACGTGGCAGTATAATATACGTATTCGGGGCGTATATTATGTTGGAACGTCACAGTACTTGATCAGAAATCAATCCGAGATAATACTTGAGTATGTCACCGGGTCTGGCGACGGTTGAGCACTCGAGCAGACTGAAAATACTCTAGATTTCGATGATCTGTGTAAACTGTGACCTTATAAGGAGATCCTTCCAGGAAACGTCTCCACTCCTCGAAAGAATCCACTATCGTCAACAACTCCTTGTCATAAATGGGATAGTTGATTTTAGCAGCCTGAAACTTCCGTGAGTGATAAGCAATTGGATGCAATTCATGGTCATCCCCCTCCTGTGATAGGATCCCACCAAGTGCAAAATCAGAAGCATCTGCTTCGACAACATATGGGCGCAAAGGATTTGCATGAGCAAGAACTGGCGCCGTGGTGAAAGCATGCTTCAGGGTAACAAAAGCAGATTCTGCTTCCACAGTCCATTCAAATGGCACGTCCTTAACTGTGAGGCATGTCAAAGAAAGAGCAATCTCTGAGTAATCCCGAATGAAACACCGATAGAAATTGGCAAATCCAAGAAAACACTGAACATCTCAAACGGATGAAGGTGTTTGCCACTCCAGAACAGTGCTGACCTTTTCGGAGTCCATAGGGACTCCATGTGGAGTGATGCGATAGCCAAGGAACTCCACATTATCCTGCTCGAACTGACACTTCTCAAGTTTGGCATATAACCTATGTTCATGAAGCTTCTAAAGGACTTATCGGACATGCCTCTCATGTTCTTCGAGAGTCTTAGAATAAATAAGAATATCATCCAAATAGATGATAACAAAAGTGTCTAAGAACTCTCGAAAAACATCATTGGCCATATGCTGGAATACTGTTGGAGCATTGGTAAGTCCAAACGGCATAACTGTGTACTCAAAATGGCCATACCGAACATCAAAGAAGTCGTCATATTTATCTGGAAGCATTGGAGCAGACTTCGCTGTGGTGCCGAGCTAGCCGACAAATGAACCTGGATTGCAAATACTGAACTTGGATCTTGCCTCGAACTCGCGAAGAGAAATCTTCGAGATACGAAACTGAGGGCATGAAGAAGCCTCTACAAAAGCAGGAGCAGAAACATGAGCAGGAACAGGAACGTGAGCAGGATCAACTGGAGCATCAACTGGAGCATGAACTGCAGGATGAACTGGATCAAGAACCGAAGCAGGAACAGGGACTGGAGCAAGAACTGGAGCAAGAACAGAGACTGGAGCAGGAGCAGAAATCGGAACTGGAGCAGGAGCAGAAATTGGAGCTGGAGCTGGGACATCATCAAAAATATGGTCAGATTCTAGGGCATGAACTGAAGCAGAGGCAAGAGTCAGATCAAAACATGGAACAGCAAGGACGGAATCAGGGGCCCACGATACTGCACGGATCGAAGTCGATGTTGGTGTAGAGACCTGATTTGCAGATGAACTGGAACTAGAGCTAGAACCAGCAAATCGAAATGATCTAGTACGCCAATCAATCTGCTTAGTAAAATGAGAGGACTAGGGTTTGATCAATGCTGAAAGATTAAGCCAAGTTCATTGTGCTCATTTTTCATATCACGCCAAACTGCAATTAACAAGTTTGACCAGATGTTCAACCACAAATTAACGAGATTTTGCCCATGGGACTTGATCAAATAATTGACCAATGGTTTGGCTAGACTTCATGCGACCTATCACATGCAACAACAATTTAGAAAAGAAAAAATCAGGCAAGATATATCCGGTCAAAATTTTCGCACTTGGCTTTGACCCCCAGTGTGCAACTAATTAAAGATCAGTATGCTGAGATGTTTTGCCCTAGTTAAAGATCAGTATGCTGAGATGTTTTGCCGACCTTTCGGAATGTAGATATCCATACCCCCTTATTACTAAGTGCATCCCCGAGATTCCACTTTGGCAAGGGCAACACATAAAACCCACAATTTTGATAGCATTCACATTTCTAAGTTAAACATAATAACATGAGAATATGTGCACCAACTTTACAAGCAGTAATATTGAAGAGGAAGTGTGAGAGCCATTTAACATGAATTGCTAGATAAATTCTTAATAATCCTACATTCTAGATTCGTAACATCTTTTGGTTGCCAACCTAGAACAATAGCCCAATCAACGTATGAAGAAATACATACATTAATTTGCTTAGCAAAATGGGAGGACTAGGGTTTGACCAATACTAAAAAGTTAGGTCAAGTTCACTGTGCTCATCTTTTGTGTCAAGCCAAACTGCAGTTGACAAAGCATTGATTACAACTTACGTGGAAATTTGACTACAGGTGAACCGACAAGTTGACCCCAAGTTTGACCGGACGTTCAACCACAAATTAACGGCATTTTGCCTATGGGTATTCACCAAATAATTACAATGGTTTGGCTATGCTTCTTAAGAAATACCACCTGCAACGGCAATCTAGAAAAGAAAAAACCAAGCAAGACATATCAGATCAAAGTTTTTACACTTGGATTTGACCCCCAAGGCGCACAAAGCGCCGGCTCCGCCGGTGCCAAATTCTTGTATAAGTATATTTTTGGTCAAATAATATAAAGCCATTTTCATATTGATCAATGTTTGGTGCTGCTTAACAATCAAAATTTAAGATAAGAGCTTGCAGACATGCATATAATTATTAGTCAAACTGCATAGCATTGTATTACGAATGATCTCTTGGCACTCGTCCGATTTGATCAAGCTCTAAACTCAGGTTTACTCCATTGTTGTAGGCAATATCAACGGAATAATAATTTCGTCTACAGTGTTCCTTTGGTCTATTGCAGTACACGAATTGAAAATAATTTGCGTTGTGGAATCTCATCTTTCACATTTACGGTCCCACTGAGCACAAGTCCAGAAAGATTATGCTACAAGTGAGCGATACCAATAGAACCTTACTAGGACACAATCCCACAGGAATATCAAACAAGCCTAGATGATTAGACGAGGTTAAAGATAGAGTCCGATTTTACATGATAATCTCAGCAACAATGTGAATTGTAGTTTTGGGTGCTCCTAGTTTTGTCATCCCGTCAGCCAAGGCTTCCCTCATTCACTTACCAGGGACAGGATGTAGAGGTGGCTCCGACCTACAAGTACTTGGGGATCGAGTTCTCTACTACCACCCACTGGGATGCTGCCATCAGGTTGTGGGTCACGACGGGTTGGAAAGCACTATATGCCATGCAGAACAACAGCCACAAGGGTGAAAGCATGCTAGGGTGTACAATCTAAAGTTCTTTTTAGGGAGTGCGAAACTACCCAAAAAAGTACCCAGCACTGGGTACTGGGAACTTGCATAAATGTCTCAATAAACAATAACTTGAGAGTTGATTCATTAATTTTAGTCTCTAATAGTATTGTTATCTTCTAATACTATAGATTGACATGTTATTGACCTTCAATTCAAAAGTTTTGAATTGATTTTAATGGGAAGAAAAAACAGAAAGTACCAGTTTTAAAAGTACCCAGTGAAGATACTTTTGAGGGTTCCAAAAGTGGTACACCGTAGCATGCTTTCACCCACAAGGCAGAGTTGTATGCATGGGGCCATCAGTCACACTTGTTTATGGCCTTGGTCGAGCCGGTCCTCCTGTATGGGGCAGAACTGTGGGGTCCGGTGATATCCCTCACCACCTGAAATGATCTCGAGCAGGTGCAGAAAGCCTTCTTGGCACGAGCCTTTGGGGTAAAATCCACAGTTCCATACTAGATCCTACTCCAGGAGACAAGTTTTATACCCCTTCAACGGGTTGCATTGGAATATTTACTTCCAGAAGGTGGTCGTGATGGGTGATACACGTTTGCCCAACCTTGCTTTGGCCGTAGCAATGGGTCCCGAATGCCTCAAAGCCTGCTGGAAGGACAAACAAGCTCATTGGTTCTCACGTTGGGATGTACAGGAAAACAGATGCGTACAGGTATGGACAAAGAAGGGTCACAATGCACTAAAGTTGCACCTAGATGCTACTTTCCTTCGCAAGCTCTGGGATGCAGATGCTTTGACGCACGCTAAGCTGGCACACTATCAGCAGCAAGTCAACCCTAGGCTCACGAGAGGCCCACACCAGTACTTGTACACCCATTTACCCATGAAGAAGCGCAGACTTATAGCTTCCATTCACACGGATGCGCATCGTCTCCACATTGAGACAGGGCGTTGGCCTCGGGAAGAACCGGAGGAGAGGCTTTGTCAGTGTTGCCACCAGGGCGCCATTGAAGATGAATGTCATGCCCTCCAGATCTGCCCAGTGTCATGAACCTACGCGAAAACAAGAAAAATACATGGAAAATACACAAGAAATACAGAAGAAATATGCCAAGATTGGCAAAGAATCTGATATATGAAGAGGAATCAAGAATACAATGGCCCGAAGGCAAGCAGGAACACGAGACAGATGCCTAGAAGGCTCAAGACTGGCGTTGAACCGGAATGGTTCGACAAGAAGGGGGTGCCTCCTTATATATCTAGGCCAATGGTCAGGATCGCGTCACTCCAATGGATGAGATCGCGCCAAGTGTTGCGCATGCATTTAGGTTCTGGAATATTCTAGAACCTCCTGGAGATAGTCCCACATATGAGAAAGACGTGAAGGAATGTTTTCAGCATATATTGGTAGTGCACTTGGCAAGGGTCGTGTGACTCGCAACTGGAAGGTTGCAAGTTCAAACCCTGTCTTGTGCAACTACCCTTTTGCATCCGTGTGACGACCTTCTTTTGTACATACGAGTATAATGTTCGTATGATGCGAATATCCGTATGGTCGTCACACCATCCCCCTCCTACGACGGTGACGAGTCCTCGGAGCTGGGGCCGGAGTACTCAAACTTGGCTTATCCGGATAACATCGATGAAACTCTGTAATTTTATCAGGAGCATTACTCAGATTCTCGGCAGGCTCCCAAGTTCTATCACTTGGCGAGTAACCTTCCCAATCGACAAAGTAATACAAGCGTCGACGAAGAAATTTGGAGTCCAGAATCTCTCGAACCTTGAACTCCTCATGATCATCAATTTCTACTGGTGATGGCGGCAGAGGAACGCGATCTGGGAAAGGATTGACTGTGTAGGGCTCCAATAGAGAAACATGAAATACTGGATGAAGCCGAACAGCTGGAGGGAGCTCGAGCCGGAATGCCACATTGCTGATCTGGGCCGTGATCCGGTAAGGACCAAGGCGGCGATAGTCAAGCTTATTGCAGGGACGTGAAGTAGGGAGGTCCCTACGAAGAAGCCAGACAAGGTCACCAACGTGAAACTTAGGAGCTTCCTGCGGATGCAAATCAGCATAACGCCGATAGCGTTCTTGTGCTCAGTGAAGATGATGCTGAAGATCCGATTGAAGAGCCTGGAGTTTCTCAAGTCAAGACTCAGCACTATGATTGACCGAGTCACTGCCAGCGACGCTAAGGGACCAACGAGGATGCTGACCAGAGTTTAGAAAGAATGGAGTATGGTCAGTGGAAGCATGTATTGAGTTATTATAGGCAAACTCAACTAGTGGAAGATAATCGACCCAATCATCCTGCTGATAACTGATAAAACACCTTAAATATTGCTCCAGAGTCTGATTAGTGCGCTCCGCCTGCCCATTACTTTCTGGATGATGACCAGATGTCAGTGAGCGGTCGATATGCAATAATTCTAAAAGCCGCTTCCAAAAACTTGCGACAAATTGTGGTTCACGATCGCGGATGATAGTATCGGGCAAGCCGTGAAGTCTGACTACTTCACGAAGAAGAAGATCCGACGTTTCCTCACTGGTGATGGTGACATTGCAAGGAATAAAATGAGCCATCTTAGAGAAACGATCAACGACAGCCATGATGGCATCATAACCCCCAGAGACTGGCAACTCCGGGATAAAGTCTATAGAAATGCTCTTCCAAGGTCTATCTGGTACCGGCAATGGCTGAAGAAGGCCATGAGGAAGATGCCTTGGAACCTTGGCTCGACAGCAGATGTCACAAGATCGAATAAAAGCTTCGACAGAGCGACGAAGCCCAGGCCATCAATACTCGCGACTAATAAGTTCAAGAGTCTTGGCTACTCCAAAGTGTCCGGTCATAGATGAATCATGGCAAGCCTGGAGAACCCGAAGCCTAGAAGCACCATCTGGCACATACAGAAGCCCATCATGGAACAGGAATCCATCTCGAACCTCAAAACGATCATAGTCTGATCGCATTTGCTGAGAAGATGATGTAGAGCTAAGGTGTGAGAATACATCTTGAGCCAATGGATCGAAAGGCAGAGATGCTCGAACAGACTCCAACAAGACCGTATCATGAGGCCTCTCGAATAAAGTGAAGGCCATAAGCTAGAATCCATCAGGCCCTAGAATAACCTGTGATTGCTGGTCAAATGCAGGATCACCTAACTTGGGCTCAAGGTAGGAGCGTCGAGATAAGGCATCAGGCTTCCCTTGGAGGGATCCAAGACGGTACTTGATCAGAAATCAATCCGAGATAATACTTGAGTATGCCACCGGGCCTGGCGACGGTTGAGCACTCGAGCAGACTGAAAATACTCTAGATTTCGATGATCTGTGTAAACTGTGACCTTATAAGGAGATCCTTCCAGGAAACGTCTCCACTCCTCGAAAGAATCCACTATCGTCAACAACTCCTTGTCATAAATGGGATAGTTGATTTTAGCAGCCTGAAACTTCCGTGAGTGATAAGCAATTGGATGCAATTCATCGTCATCCCCCTCCCGTGATAGGATCCCACCAAGTGCAAAATCAGAAGCATCTGCTTCGACAACATATGGGCGCAAAGGATTTGCATGAGCAAGAACTGGCGTCGTGGTGAAAGCATGCTTCAGGGTAACAAAAGCAGATTCTGCTTCCACAGTCCATTCAAATGGCACGTCCTTAACTGTGAGGCGTGTCAAAGAAAGGGCAATCTCTGAGTAATCCCGAATGAAACACCGATAGAAATTGGCAAACTCAAGAAAACACTGAACATCTCAAACGGATGAAGGTGTTTGCCACTCCAGAACAGTGCTGACCTTTTTGGAGTCCATAGGGACTCCATGTGGAGTGATGCGATAGCCAAGGAACTCCACATTATCCTGCTCGAACTGACACTTCTCAAGTTTGGCATATAACCTATGTTCATGAAGCTTCTAAAGGACCTATCGGACATGCCTCTCATGTTCTTCGAGAGTCTTAGAATAAATAAGAATATCATCCAAATAAATGATAACAAAAGTGTTTAAGAACTCTCGAAAAACATCATTGGCCATATGCTGGAATACTGTTGGAGCATTGGTAAGTCCAAACGGCATAACTGTGTACTCAAAATGGCCATACCGAACATCAAAGAAGTCGTCATATTTATCTGGAAGCATTGGAGCAGACTTCGCTGTGGTGCCGAGCTAGCCGACAAATGAACCTGGATTGCAAATACTGAACTTGGATCTTGCCTCGAACTCGCGAAGAGAAATCTTGAGATACCAAAATTGAGGGCATGAAGAAGCCTCTACAAAAAAGCGGGAGCGTAAACATGAGCGTGAACAGAACGTGGAGCGGGGATCAACTGGAGCATCAACTGGAGCATGAACTGCAGGATGAACTGGATCAAGAACCGAAGCAGGAACAGGGACTGGAGCAAGAACTGGAGCAAGAACAGATCGGAGTGTGGAGCAGAAATCGGAATCGAGCAGAGCAGAAATTGAGCCGGAGCCGGGACATCATCAAAAATATGGTGGTTTCGGGGCATGAACTGGGCGTAAGCAAAGAGTCGATCAAAACATGGAACAGCAGGGACGGAATCGGGGCCCACGATACCGCATCGGATCGAAGTCGATGTTGGTGTAGAGACTGATTTGCGTGATGAACTGAACTAGAGCTAGAACCAAAAATCGAAATGATCTAGTACGCCAATCAATGCGGGTTATGTATCTCGAGCGTATGCAGACCCAAGACTATTGGCACATGAGGGCTAGCAATGAGATTGAAAGAAATACTACAAGAGACTCCTTCGAACAAAACCTGAAGAGGCGATTACATTATGTGATCGCACCGAGGAGATCTCCGTCCATCAATCACGCCGGTAGAAACGGGATGCTCAACCTTGCTTCTAGGGATGGCGTGCTTCTTTGGCTAACGCACTATCCATAAAACAAGCATTTGCACCACAATCAAGTTGCGCCAACACTTGCAATCCTCCAACTTCTAATTTCAATGATATAGGGATGAAGAATGCCTTGCTGACCTTATCCGATGGAATAAACATGTCAAAAAATGTGGAAGGAGTCTGAGAAAAGGAGGCCAGCCGACGAGAGACTCCTACTACTCGGACCGGCCCCTGAAGTTTTTGGACTGATTTGGGCGCTTCATTGGGCATCCACGAGCAATATGGCCAGCTCTTCCACAGTAGAGGCAAAGGTTCTCTCCGATGCTGCTTCTCGGCGGCAGATAAAGGTCCTCGAACTGCCCGATCAATAGGCTAAGGTCCTGACCTGCTGGATTCTACTGATGACACCGGGGAGGGCGTAGCTATAGGCGTTTGTGTGATTGGGAAGACCTGACTACGTCTCTCTTGCCTACGTTCGAAGAGACGATTATCACATCGAACTGCAAATCTGATGGCTTCTTCCAGAGTTTGAGGATCTTCCATAGAACATATCCTTGACATCCTCATGTAACCCCCTTCGGAAACAATCTCGAAGTCCAACATCATCCCAGGCAGTATCTACCGCAATTTGACGAAATTCTAATGCATATATCGGGCCGGCAAGTAGAGCCTTGCCTTAGATTGCAAAGTTTTGTGATCGCTGCGTGTTTGAAGATTAGTGTCTCAAAGCGGGGCCGAGCTCGCAGCGAACGCAGCAAAACCTTGCAACTCTGAGGCTCCTTTCTCCAATAAAGGAGCAAACCAACTTAGGGCTGGCCCTGTGAGGAGAGAACCAATCAGCCTAACTTGTTCCTGGGCCGTGGGATATCTATGAGGATGGAGCTGGATCACAAGCCCGATGTCGATTCAAAACCCACGAGCTTGGACCGAGTGTCAGTCAAACTTCTTCGGCGAGGGGTGATCTTAGGCTCTGATAGCCTCAATCCAGAACTAGAAGCAGATTCATGTGAAGCAACACGTTCCTTAAGCTCTTTATTGTCCAACTGCAACTGCTGGCATACTTGAACAAGCTGCTGGACCTGCTGTAATAATGTCGAAACCTCCTCCATAGATATAAAATCACCAAATACGAGCAAAAAAATGCTTAGGATCAGAGCAGGCAAGAACCGGTAAGGGATTCCGGTTCAAACTGTCATGAACCTACACGAAAACAAGGAAAATACATGGAAAATACGCAAGAAATACAGAAGAAATACGCTAAGATCGGCAAAGAATCTGATATATGAACAGAAATCAAGAATACAATGGCCCGAAGGCAAGCAGGAACACGAGACAGATGCCTAGAAGACTCAAGACTGGTGTTGAACCAGAATGGTTTGACAAGAAGGAGGTGCCTCCTTATATATCTAGGCCAATGATCAGGATCGTGCCACTCCAATGGATGAGATCGCGCCGTGTCGCGCATGCATCTAGGTTCTGGAATATTCTAGAACCTCCTGGAGGTAATGCCACATATGAGAAAGATGTGAAGAAATGTCTTCAACATATATTGGTAGTACACTTGGCAAGGGTGTGTGACTCGCAACTGGAAGGTTACGAGTTCAAACTCTGTCTTGTGCAACTACCCTTTTGCATCCGTGTGACGACCATCTTTTGTATATACGAGTATAATGTTCGTATGATGCGAATATCCGTATGGTCGTCATACCCAGCGTTTGCCCATATCCGAGCGCGGTATGTTCGGTTACTAGTGCCTGACGAGCCGTTGCATGAGTTATTGAGTACGACGTCCATGGCTTGTTGGGGTCATACCTCCAGGAGGTTATGGATGCGTGGACTCAGTTGTGTCTTCTGGGACAGTATTGAATTGTCCTATACAGTTGTACAATGTACTAGCATACTCATTACTGTTAAGGTTTTTCCCTCGAAAACGCTTCAGGGCAGGGGTTTTTTAATCCTGACAGTAACATGCTTGCTGCTCTCTTTTTGTTTGGGTCCCATAGGCCAATTGGTCTACGTGGACGATAAAAAATCTATTCTATTCTATTTTATTCTAAACTTTCCACATTAAGGGGGGCACTAACCTCGACGTTGTTCATGGCATTTCCAACTAGCGAGAGGAGCGTATCACATACTTCTCATTGAGGCTAGATTGGACATGACACCATTGCTCAACATATGACAACCCTCCAATTAACTCATGAAGATCACATGTGGGTTTCATTTGGGAGCCGAATAGGTCTATCATTTGGGAGCCGAATAGGTCTAAGGGCCTTTTAACTAAGAGCACACTACACAAATGCATCCATTACTTTTTAGGCCATGGATTTAGCTATTATAGAGAGTTATTTTTCCATGAGGTATAATGAATTATAAATAGAACACAATCATACATTCAAAGCTTGAAATATCATCAGTCCAAACATACATGCAATGGCTCTAGCTAGCAAAGCAACAAAAGGGGATGATCCACATACCTCATAGTATCTATAGGTGCTGGAGCAACAACAAGAATGAAGTGTGTTGGAAAAGGTGCTGGAGCAAGAGAGGAGTCAAAATGGCCAAACCCCAAATAGGCCTTTATAGGTAAAGTTAGGGTTTGGCATATAAAAGCACATATACGTATAGAAATGTCATATAAATGTATTAAATGTGTGTAAAATGACTTTAATGTACATAACAAAACCCGGTATCTCCCTAGGAGCCCAATATCCCCCTAACATGACTGATATCAGATCCTGGTATCGCGGAAACGTCCCACGTGGCATGGGGTGTGTCTCGAAACACAAGAAGTGTTCCATAACACGGCACATGTTGTGTACGACAAGACGAGGAGCGGGACATTAGAATTGCATCCATTTCTAAAGCCCCATGACCGTCCACAAGCTTTTGGTACAGTTTAGTATGTAGAGTAATGTTGTAGTGTTTATAGTAAACATGACGTGTTTTTCAAGTAAGACCCATCAAGTTAACACATTTCTTAGGTATATAGCACCACATATTATATTCCAATGTGGTAATATTATATACAAAAAGGGTAGATGGGCAATGATTTGGACAACAACATTGTACAAGCCTTGTCCATCTTATAGAATTTGGTATAATTTTACTAGTATGGGCAATTAAATGAATCATTCTTGTAGACCAGCTTATGTGTTGAGGTGTCAACTCCCGGACTTTTATTAAAATTTATTGTTTTAAAATAAAACATCTGTCTTAGGGATCCGGGCCCATTATTTATTGCTAGATATTTAGCTATGGGATTTAGCATGTTACATAGAATGAGCTAAGAGTATTTCATGATGAAGTTAGATTAGACATAAAAAAAAATAGGTCGACAACAAAAAGTGTTGTTTGATGTCACATATGATAAACATCTGTCTTAAGGGATCCGGGCCCATTATTTATTGCTAGATATTTAGCTATGGGATTTAGCATGTTACATAGAATAAGCTAAGAGTGTTTCATGATGAAGTTAGATTAGACATAAAAAAAATAGGTCGACAACAGAAAGTGTTGTTTGATGTCACATATGATAGAGACATATATCAAGGGAAAGGACGTTTCCAATCTACCTCAGTTGCAGAGAAGTTAAATCGAGGTGCAGAGGAAGGAAAAATACATAACAAATGTAAACATGGAGCATGAATAGTACTAGAAACCAGTTTGGAGCTGAAAGTGCATTACATGTGGCAGATGTAGCATGACTAGAATGAATTAAAGGTCATTTAAAGAGAGGAAAAAAGGAAGCAATGCATGCCACATGTAGTATGACTAGTCATCTAGATAGATAGTACTTTTTGCGTCATCTCGATAGAAAGAGGAAGCAGAAGAAGGACAAGAAATTGGTGCATCAAAAATGTAGGAGACAAAATTGCACTGAACGGGTAAACCTTCACGAGACGAAATTTGTGAAGAAGACGGTGGAAGCAGAACGTGGGGCAAGAACTTCACGAGCTGAAGGCGTGGGAAGATAGAATAGGACAAGGGTCTTGAGATTCTAGGCATGAAAGACTTATGGAACATGTTCTGGCTAAATTAGAAGACCAAACTCCCTTTTTTTTAACCTCTCCTTTATCTCTTGTTTCTTAAGATGTCTACCATGGCCTAGATTTTTACTCTCATTCATTTCTTATTTTGTTAGAGCACAAGATCACATGAACAGAAAAAGGGAATGAACATGAAGAGAAGAAAAACGACCCCGTAAACAACCAAACTAGCAAAATCGCATCTTTAACCAACGAGAGCCACACGCCAAAATTCCAACGGCCTCGATGACTTCCAATAACTCAGGAGTTGATTTCCAACGTCGAAGCACCGTCGAAACAAAGCTTTCTTCTGTGTTTTGGACATTCTTGCGTGTTTCTATGTCTTTAAAACCTTTCGGTGGTCCCTTTTCTCATTCCGGTGGGCCGCGGCGACCTAATCAAGCTTTTGGTCCAGTTTAAACAGCATGCCAGTCTCGCCGACGCGTAGATTCCTTCAAAAACCCACGCTTTGAGGAGTTTTAGCTTGGCTTCCTGCCTCTGGATTGAGACTGCCGTTCTTTATTTGGGCCTTCTTCATGTTGGCCTCTAGCATTGATATGGGCCTCGCCGTAGTACAATATACCCTTCACCAGCAAAGTACCTTTCGGCACCTTCAAATGTGAGCTATGGTGGATTAAATCGGCGTTCTTGGTCTCAAATGTGCCTTAGAACAGAGCTGCCCTATTGTTTGGTATTGCATCCGTCAAGATCGAATTGAGTCTGGCAGCTTTATTACGGTGTACCTGCCAACCCAATAAATTTTCTTCATTCGTATTTTGGTCCTAACAAAGCTGAAAACATGAAGAAGGGAATCCAATTTAATGTAGGGTTTGCAACTATGGAAAGGAAATGGCTGCTCCCTCTTCTTGCAAGCTCGCTTGTTTCCGTGGTTCTGTTTGTAGTTACAACTCTCAGCCTGGGGGGCGTCATCATACAGGCAAGGTCTTCGGTTCTGCAATTGTTTCTCAACGATGCAGAGGATTCGCCAGATATGTATGTGGAATCTAAACTACTCCGGTTGCCCCCTTCTGGGGTTCCAGCACCTCCTAGGTTAGCGTATTTGATTTCAGGAACAAAGGGGGATAGTGCTAGGATGAAGAGAACATTACAAGCCTTGTATCATCCTAGAAATCAGTACCTTTTGCATTTGGATCTAGAGGCCCCTCCCAGGGAAAGAGTGGATTTGGCAAGATATGTAAGGTCAGAACCTATTTTTACTTTAGCATCCAACGTACATGTTGTTGGGAAGGCAAATTTGGTGACTTATAGAGGACCGACAATGATTGCCTGCACCCTCCATGCAGCTGCAATACTACTTCGACAAAGTAAAGACTGGGATTGGTTTATCAATCTTAGTGCTTCAGATTATCCTCTCATTACTCAGGATGGCAAGTATTTTTAAGCTTTACTTTTTCCCTCTCTTTTCTTGCTTTTTAATGCCAAATCTTTACTCCATATGTATAAGTTTGTCAAGTGTCATTGTCTCTATTCTAGAACTTAATGTTCATGTACTGCAGTATAATGGACATGCACAAGTTAACCAAGACTTTTATTTTATATTGGCTTTGGCTTTGAATTTGCAGAAACGGATAGGTTTATTGTTTTATAAACCAAAAACATGCGGCGTATGGAAGATAATAAGAACATAAGCAATTTAAAGTTCAGATTTAGGAACTTTTTTGATTAGGAATAAGGATTCATGAAAAGTATTCAGGGCTTAAAAATTCAGTCCAGATCTAGAAGTTCTTGCACTTTCTCTGTTTGGCGATTAACCTTTATCTTGTTTACAGTGCAGATCTTCTAAATGTATTATCATATTTACCAAGGGATCTTAATTTCATTGAGCATACAAGTGACATTGGTTGGAAAGAGTAAGTATCTATAAGTTCCAAAGGTTTGTCGTCATTCATAAAAAGGTGGACTTACCTTTTTCTTCTGCAGATTCCAGAGGGCAAAACCTATAATCATAGATCCTGGGTTGTATATGACAAAAAAAATGATATATTTTGGGCCACCCAAAGACGTTCAGTACCTACATCATTCAAGTTGTTTACAGGTATGTATACTCCTTTTGTACTTGATTATTTGTACCATTTTACAAGAGAATGAAAGGTGAAACATGTTATTGAGCTATCTTTTGTAGGATGCTTTTTTATACTTGTGATGTTGTGAAGTAGAACAGCTGTTGGGGCTACAGATGAAATAATTGTGATCAGGATTTTTATTTTCTTTGAGTTTGATAGGTCAGCTACTTGTCTTATCTCCACCCCAATGCATACCATGGATGTGGAGATAAAGCAGCAGGGCATGTCTATGCATACTATAGTGGTATAATTTGTAGTTGATTGGTCTTTAGCATGCAGATAATTAGAGCATTATTAACATCCACTGGACCTATATATGTCTTTGTGTTTCCTGTCCATCATGTTGACCTTGATTCGTTTTGATGATTGGTCCTTTTTGCTTGCATTGGCTGCTCCTTCTAAACTTTATTTGCTTGTGCAGGTTCAGCCTGGATTGTGCTGATTTCGATCATTCATAGAATTTTGTATCTGGGGATGGGACAATCTTCCTCGGACAGTCATGATGTATTATACAAACTTTGTATCCTCTCCTGAGGGCTATTTTCACACGGTTATATGCAATAATCGAGTACAGGAATACCACTGTCAATCATGATTTACACTATATAGCTTGGGATAATCCCCGAAGCAACATCGCTCTCATTGACCACTAGAGATTTTAGCGCAATGGTGGCAAGTGGGGCTCCATTTGCACGCATAAGTTTGATAAAGATGATCCAGTGCTTGATAAAATCGATAAGGAGCTTTTGGGGCGTCAACCTGGGACGGTTTACACCTGGTGCTTGGTGCTTAGGAAGTTCTGAAGATGGGAAAGACCCATGCACGTTGATGGGGATCAAATTTCATAAGACCTGGTCAGGGTTCTAAAAGGTTTCAGAGTTTAGTAGTGAAGTTGCTAGCAGCTGAAACATTCCGCCCCAACCAATGTGTCTTCCATTGAAGATTGTTGATGCCCTTGCCTGTAAGATAGACTTTTAGGGCCCATTTATGTGCTGGATTACCTAACCTCCAGCTTGAAAGGCGATACTGTTGACTTACTTCCATTATATATATAGGTCAGAAGGTTTTGTTCGATCTGAGTTTTGCATGCTGAACCATCTTTTCCTTGCAAGGTTGCAGCATCTTTTACAGAGCCATGTACAGCTTTACCTGAGGACTTGTTTTCCCAGAACTTGTGTAACTTTGGTGATTTCACCAGAGTCACTTCATTATTGCAATCACATGCAAGATCATAATGAGCAGTCTTCTTTATCAGTATCAGATTCTCACATGCTGGTTCTACTAGTTCTATAATAATAAGTTTGCACTGCTAGGTTGATCACAGTTGGAGGACATTCTCGGCCAACAGGCAATGCAAAATGTACTAGGGAAAATTCACCTCGAGAAAATTCCTGGGGGAATTTCCCGGTGGCGCCGCCAGACGAGGCGGCGCCCAGCGGCAAGCCGCAGCGCCCGCCTAAATGCGGCGCGCCGCCGGGAATATTCAGAGAATTTTTCGAGAGGTGAATTTTCCCGGACGTAATGACCACTAGGCTTAAATTTCCACCACTCTTCTGCGTTACGGCGGATCTTTGCGTGAATAGAAGCTTGAGTTGAGGACGGGTTCTTTCTGATTTTGATCGGTTTTAGAGGCTGAGATGAAATGTCTTATTAAGTCTTCAAAAACATGGTAGATTTATGTGATCTTCACGGCTCAAGAAGCGGTACGAGGGAAGAACATGGATTTTTTTTGAAGAATCGGCCAAGGTTGCATAGCGGTTATAACCGAAGCCTTTCGGAAACATGCTCATTTTGCGGATCAAGGAAGGAGTCGTCTTCAATCATTACGTACTGTGCTATACGCAAGCTCCGGTAAGCTTTTACGCAAAAATCTTTGTACCCACGGGAGAGAGCTACTTGTGCAAGCTCCTCTGCCGAAAACAAACTCGAACCAGGACAAGCAAGCTCCTACGCAAGTTAGAGCACCACCTCTGCAAAAAATAAGCGCACCTCTGCAAAAATAAACTCGAACAGAGGAAGGAAATCTAAAAGAAAAAGCAGAGAACGGGGACAAGCTGGCGGTAGTTCAGTAAACTCGGAGAAAATTTATGTCATATAATTTTAAGAATAATGCCATAATTTAAGCCTAGGCCTAGTGGTCATTCTTGGGGAGCATTAACATTACATCTTTGTATGGACTAACCAAGTTAGAACGCTAAAGGTGACTTGCTCATCTCCCAATTCTCTGGATAGAGGAGGCAAAGCATTTAGTTTATAAGTTTGAAACGGTTATCAAGGGCCTTGAGCACAATTTCTAAAAAGCTGAAGTCAAGGAATGGATATCTTTGGGTTTTACTTCTTTTTTATGAGCATTTTTGATACGCTATGTGTGCCAATACACCCCAAAAAAAAAAAACCAAAACAACAAAAAAAAAAAAAAAAAAGCGAGGAAACATAAAAAGTATATCAAGAATAAAAAAAAGTAGCAAAACTATTCTCTACCGTTGTAAGGATAGGGAAGAGCTTTGAGTGGATTTTGGTGATCATGCAAAATTACTAATAGCTAATCCACACATAAATTGTTATTTGGAACCTCAAATAAATTACTATTGGGTTGCCCTTCTTGGGTTGTCAAAGGGCAAAGGTTTGGGAGGTGGGCTAATGGAATATACTATTTGATGTCACTAGATGTGCAATTTGGAGGGCTCACAAAGAACAAGGTCTTTGCCTTACGGAGGGTTGCCCTCCCGTGACCCAAAGTGAAATGGCTTAAATCACACTTCAAAGTCATGTTTTCGAGCATATCTTGACATATACTTGGAATATGCCACAAACCCACATGGATGAGGGTTTTCTCCTTAGGGCAACCAAAAACTGGACTCAAACATATCAGGTAGAATGCTATTTCCATGCCCAATTCATAATTCATAGCCTTCATAATTCATAATTCATAGCGACTACAAACCTACATGAGAAAAATAAAACCAATGATTCCGTTTCGAAATGCAAGATCTATGCAATGCACATACCAAGAATCCCTGTCTCCATAGCTAAATGAAGATCACTCTCTCTCCCCCACCAAGGGGAAAGATAACCATATATGAGTATTGATGCGGGGGGTCGGTGGAATTTCTATGTTTTAACTTTGGACGGTGAATATGCGTTGCGTTGTGTAGCCTTGATGAGGTTGTTACGTAGGTGATGATTATGGATGTTTTGTTTATGCTTGCTTTGTTTTAATGGTTTTATTTCAGGTAGTTAATGCTTGATTTGAATTGCCACAAACCCACATAAGCGAGGCTTTGCCACCCTAGGGTCAACCCAAAAATGTTTACCTCCAAAAGCGGCTTTTTAGCTAATGAGTCAACTTTTAAAAAATCGATTCATATGATTCATATGAGTCGCCAAACATGATGTAAAGGTTTCTTTTGCCTCCATGTATCTTTGGTCGATTACATTTATGCGGTTTATATAATTATATAACACTCAATCAATGCAAAAACCAGTGACCCAACCTTTCCTACATAATATTTCAACAACTACTTCTGAATAGGAGATGATTGTTATGAAACACATGCTAGATGATAAATAGAAGAGGTAAAATGCTCATTAACGTACTAGAGATACTTCATAAATTCAACCAAAAGAAAATTCTGCATTCACACAAATGCACTAGATAAATTGATAAAGTTATCATGTTCGGGGCTCGAGATAGCATTATGCATTACTAGAAATACTTCATAAATTCAACAAAAAAGAAAATTCTACATTCATACAAATGCACTAGATAAATTGATAAAGTTATCATGTTCAGGCTCAGATAGCATTCTATCTTCTCTGTTTCCATACACGAATGCACTACAACCAAGTTGTTACCTCTTGGGATCCATAACATATAAAGCCCACGTACCGAAAGCCGATGTCTACATAAAAAACCTGCCATATTGGATATGGCATCAATATATCATAGGTTATTACCTACATGTGGTAGTAAGCAAAAAATGCAATATGGCTAACTCATGTTTACAAATTCTAAATGACACAATGTTCATGCCAGCAAAAAAGAGATTGAAAAATATCAAGTCATGAAGTATTTCTACGTCCAATAACCATGAAGAGACAAAGAGAGTGCTAAACTATATGAAAGAAATGGGGTGCTATACGCGGGAAATCTTTGAGAGTAGCGAGCCCTTATGAGCTTGAATTAGCGATGCTCAACATGCCCGTCCTAAGCGCCTACATAACCCTGTGAAGATTAGATTATGGTGGGCTTATACTGTACTGACAAATTATAATGGAACCCATTGGCGGGGGAGCTGCGTGTAAGTGGGTGGTTGGGCACGATGATTGGAACTTCTCTATATAATCGACATCTAAAAGCGGGGCATCTTTGAGAAAAGTATTTAGGTATGTACATGATTTGAGTATGTGCTATGAAATCTACTATATTATTACCCTCTTTCCAACAAAATTTTACATTTTGCGGTGGGTCTATATTTCTCTTGCTATATTGACCCTCATAAACCTTATCCTTGTCTTAAGATGGAATCTTGGACTCGGCATCTCGATAAAGCATTATATTGGGGACTTGACTCTCGGCGATGCTATCCATCGGTTCAAGTATGTGTTATGTATTTTTCAAAGTGGCTAACGTGCCTATGCAAGATTTTGGCTACTAATATTTACGATATAGATTGTGCAAGTTCATGCCATTTTTGGTACTATCACGGGCAGCTTTTGCCCACCAACAATTGAGGGTGCTTTATTTGCCCTCCTCATGTCTATAAACAACTTTGGAGCAAGCTGTGAGTTCATTTAGTAGTGCAACATTGACATGAGCTTTTGGTATAAGTTCCCACAATTTTGAAAACCTCTTGGAAGATATCTACCTACTATCAATACTTGTATCAAATGACAAACCTAGCATGGGCTTTTTGCAAAAATCGGCACCAAAATCTCCACAAACTGCAAAAGTAAGAAACTCTGTTATTGATTTTTGTTCTCGGGGTTTTAGGAAGCTACGTGTTTGGATCAACAATCTCGGTATTGATAAAAACTAGAGACAAAACACTATGAGATGGAATTGAAACAATGTGCGAGATAGTCATATAGTTTATCCCCTGACATGACAACTGATTTTTGTAACTAGTGCTTCCCAAAGCCCATTCCATATCAACGGCCAAAGTTAACCCACAAATAGAATTATGGCACAAAGGGCTCTTGCAACACTCGACTTCTAAGATGCATCGAATAATTTACCTTCCCAAAGCATCCCAAATTGCGGCATGAAGTCAAAACAATGTTGAGCGTAAACATGTCTACTAGAATTGATCAACTCGGAGAAATGAAAAGCTTTTTGTCTTCCCCATGTTGGATATATCACCATAAGCACATGAAAAGAGTTTTCTAAGGTTCAATTTGACTAATAGAGGGAAACTCCAAGACTTTGTTGTGGAATATGTAGTAATTCAACTAAACCACCCCCTAGCACTTGGGCCTCCACAAAGTACATGTATTTAATTGCTAATGTGCGTCTAATTAAAATCTCATGGAATTAAAATCTCATGGTTTCGGGGAGAGAACAACTGACTTTTGTAGGGGTCCCATCCAATAAAGGAACCAATGCTTTGTATCGGCAACCATAAATTTCTTAGCCAATACAAACAAGCTGCCGTATTGCGGCTAAAAGGAGCTTGACAAAATCTAACACCTACAAAAAGCGATGATTAATTTAGCAAATGATTGCTAGTGTAAGTCCAAGCGTGATGCAAGCATGGAAAATGCAATCATCCTTTATGAAAAACCGTTGTCCCTCAAATAAAAATACCGTTGTCCATGTTACGTTTTTCAATATGCACGTAATCTCGGGTGCCTTGGGCTTGGGAGGTATGATGAAGGCCTACAAAATATATATTAAGTTGAGTTGCATTTTGCGATATTCTTATTATTAATGATTAAAGCGGTTTGCTACATAGAGACTACATTCGAGTGGTAAAAGTAAGGCATGACAGGAAAAATGATGAACAATTAAGCCAAAGAATGTCTACCTCAAGGACGATAAAAGCGGGATCTCTAAATCGTCGGAAGCAACAGCTAACTTCAAACCCAAAACTATGATTTAAAATGTGTTTATCTATCGTGACATGAATTGGCAAGCTTAAGTTGCATTTCTACAATTGATGTAATAGGGATAAGTCTTACCACAACGGGCATTTGGCTTGAAGCCTTGGGGGGGACGAATCTCATTTTTTAGCGTAATTCTCCAAAGGTGCTTTGCCATTGAATCTTTGGTAATCTCCTCCATTCTAAATCCGTCTTCATAATTTAAGATTGTAAGATGATCTTGGGCAACTCTTTTAGAAGCTGGTCCATTATGGTGCCCTACAATTTTCAATCTAACATGAAAATGATCTTGAAAAGCTACCAAACAAGCGGATGTTTTCATAAAAACAAATAGTTCGAAAAAGAAGCTTACGCGATCTTTTAGAACAAAAATCACCATCTTAATGGCAGACCAGATCATATGTTGTCCATATTTAAACAATGCGTGTTAGATATAAGCAAAAAAAAAATTTAGTGATATGGAAAAGAGACCTCCATTAGCAAAATGGGAGAGAATTTGGAAAATACCTTCATGTCCCTTCAGGACAAACAAAATTTGAATGCAGAAAATGCCATTGACCAAGAACTCGATCGAGGATCACGAGACCGATTCAAACAACGCTTGATCATCATGAAGCATAGGCTAGAAAAATGAATGGCTAAAGATGCATCAATTTTGTAGCGGAAATAAACTGAGCTAGGCCCCTCACTAGTGATGGTTGGATTAAGAATACGTAGAAAGAAAAGCTAGGGACGAGGCAGACTAAATAAAATTAAGGAGCAAAATTGAGGTGTCATGGCTAGCATTACAATTCGAGCTTAAGTGCGACCTCCCCTACATCTAGATTTTATTTCTAAATTTGTTATAGAACATAACATTTATTTGCGGAATAATAGCGTTACATGTTTGTGGCTAACTTATCATGCCATATGGTGATGCTGTCCTCACAATATCTGCTGACCCTCGTTTTAAACCACAGTATAAATAAGAACATGGAGGGATAGGTTGTAAGAATACAACAAGCTTTAAAAATACTTGATGCCATAAATATGCTTCAAGGAGGTTGGAGAAAGAGAAGCGGTGCAGTTAAGGCATGTCGGATATAACTCTAGCGAATTTGCGGTTGAAGATCTTGGATAATAAACAATTGAGCTGAAACAACACATAAACCCAACATCATCCGGGCTGTAATGCATGGCGGTGCCTACATCATTACTTATAGAATTATGCTTGTAAAGTAAATTGTCAATTGGTTATTTTAAAAATCTTAAATACAAAGATAAAACTCTTGGCCCATGGTTAAAACCGGCCCGGATAGAAGCGGGGCATCATAGAAGCACATCGCGATGCCCGGTTCAATAATGGCAACGAAGACTAATACATCGGTAAAAAGTAAAACATTTTACGAACTCGCTTGCTTCAATTAGAAATGCAACACCCTTCTCAAGCCCCGGCGCCAATTACATAGTAAAATATTTACATAAAACATCATAAATAACACGGAAGCGAAGGTAGGGGCTCCACGACAACCAGCGGAAAGCGGTTTGGCACCTCTCAGTTATGGAAAGCATCCAAATACTCTTCATTTTTTTACTCTAGCAAAAGGTAGCGTTGTTTCACAAAGCAACGAGAGGTTTATTTCTTCATTCACGCGAGGGTAATCTATGAACCATCCTGAAGACAACCTTTGTCTCACCATTGAACCAGGTTCTATAATGACCCGGAAGCGCCATTTTCAAGCTATCTTAACTTGTGCAAGGGTGGCGACTAATAGAGCATCTGTATTTCCCCGCCAAGAAAGAAATTTTTGCGCCATCTTAAGCGGCATTGGCCCAGCAACCGCTAGCAAAATCGCATACATTATTCTCATGAAATGCCATCTTCTTGATCTCTTTTTGGCACGCGTAGCAATCTTCACATCAAATCTACCCTATTTGTGCGCTTCATATCTTTGGAAGCCACAACACAAATGATCAAGCTCTTCCCGCATCATTGTCGCAAGTAAACCCACAACATCATCTAAGCGAACTCGGCCAGCTAGAACTCATCATAACCGACATAGCCCGCCTGTGGGGCTGGATGGCCTAACATTCTGAGGCAAAGCGGCCCGGTTTTAGCGATCATCGGCATATGCTAGGTATATCAAGCATATACTGAATATGCCCACATACCCACATAAGCGAGGGTTTGCCCCTAGGGGCAACCCAAAACAACCAATGTTATTTGGTGTGCATGAGGGCTTCTTTGCCATCGATTAGTGCGAGGTGGCATTAGAGTGTCATTCTTCCATGCCATTTGGCTATGGCGAGTGGGCATTGCGATTTCTGCGGTAGTATGTATATTTTGGATTTCCACGGTTTGTGCCTAAGTTGCATAGTATGAACCCTTTTAATTTGGGATTTTTAGGTTTGAAAGAGAACTTTTGGAATTCTTTTAAGTTATTTGGCTAAGGTTTTGATGAGTTTGGGTGCCCCAAAAATTTTCCGATTTTCCAAAAATTGGACATTTTTTTTTTGTTTGATTTTTGGGCTCCTTATCTTTCCATATTCCTATTTGGACTCGATTATAGTTGGACAGGAGAGCATGCAATGATTGCTTAAAGCTGAAGTGGCAATTTCTTAAGCGGTCTCTTTAATACCGATTTATTATCCTTATTTCGGCATATGGCGGGGCTCGATATTATGAGATGATTTGCGAATGCATAGATCTGGTTCTAGCATACAATCTTGGCCTAGTACCCTGGCTTGTAGAGCTACCTCAAGTAATTTCTTTATCTCAGGTGCTTTTGTCTTTTTGCCTTTTGGTCTTTAACCAAGTGCAGTTATTGCATTGTTTCTAGGTTTAAACTAGACTTTGAATGCAAACCTAGGAGTGCAACATCTTTGCAATTTTTTCTTTGTTTGAGCCTTGAATGAATGTACATGGGGTGTTTATTTTTTAATGTGCCGAGGGATGTAATAACTAATTGGCCCTCCTCCTGCTTTACCAGCAAATCGGGGATTCTTAGTGTACGAATCCTTTGGAAACTACTCTCGATCAAGTTCGTTCAGTCCTCTTTAATGAGTATTGAAGAGAGTGACTCTCTTATTTCTTCTTCTTGGAGAGGATCGCGGCTTAAACTATAGAAGTCTTGAATCATACTATCTTAACCTTAGCATTTTGGGCTGCATAATAACTCATTTTCTTCTCTAAATCCTAATGGCTTCACTTCCACTGGCATCCCTCGATTTGTGGATCAAAAATATTTGTGGATCGAAAGGGCTTTTTGTGATCTCTTACCATGGAAGAAGCCATGTTTTGCATGTGGCCATCTTTTTTGTGCAGAAAGGATATGCAAAGAGGATGAAAGGCCAACAAACTATCAAAATTGATGGTTATTGCATTGAGGCCTCTTGGGTCGTTGTACTATATAAGTAAGCTTTGTTCTTTCGTTCTTAGTTCTTCTTTTCCTTCATTATATGATTTCTTAACCTTGCACTCCTCTAATATGTCTTTACAGGGTTTTATAGGGTTTTGAGCGGAGGAGACTATAGCGATTTTATGTTTGTTTTCTAGGAGAGGGAATAACATAGCTTCGAGGGGGATTCTCTTGGAGGCCCACATTAATATAAATCTGTTTGGTTGCATAAGAGGTGGCTGATTTGTCGACCTTGCCATCTACCTTAGGTATTTATTTACATATCTGATGTTGTCCAAAGAGTAGCATGAAGGGCCTGAAACATATAAAGCTTTCTTGGATAAACCCTAATGAAGATGTGAAAGTCTGCTTGATACCGGGCATCATTCTTTCGCCGGACATGAAGTATTCAAGTTCAACTAGGTAATAGCATGTTCGGTCTTCCCATTTTAGCATGATTGCCATACTTTCTTTCACATAGTTTATTCTATATAAATTGCTTTGTAGTTTAGTTCATATAGTTGCTCCATCCTCCTTTTTACTTTTTCTTCCTAACTACTGAACAATGGGTACACACCAAGAATGATGACTACACACCAAAGAATAAGTGAGGCTCCCCGGGAGAATTCAAGTCGAGTGAGATGGGAAAATGTAAGGTAAATCATTTTAATAGTATTTAATTGCAATTGATTGAATTTGAAGCATTCCATTGTAGTTTCTTCATCGCGTCTCTTTTAGCCGATACTTCTATGTCGATATTGGGCGAATTGCTTCTTGCTTCTTTCTAGATATGGTCAAGTTAAAGTTAAAAGCATTGATGGGTTGTTGATCTTAGCTTGGCGCTCCCATGACATTTTTCCCCGCTAAAACACATCATGTCTATTGGCAGTGAAAGTGCTATGAAGGTAAGAATAGGTAGCAAAATAACAGGGAGTTCCAGGGGGATTTGATATGGATGTAAAAATAACAATTCATGAAACCATAGATCATATATCCCTAAAACAATTGAACGAGTTGTTATAAAAACAAGGTGCTGCGCACGGAGGGTTGCCCTCCATGGCCGGAGGTTGAGGTGGCTTAAATCATACTTGAAAGTTATGTTGTTATAATCAATCAAAATTGCTATTTTAGAACATTGTCATTTTGTGAAGGTGATGGTACCCATTTGCATCATTAACTCCTCACAGTATACGGCAACAATGGCGTAGAGAGTTTAGGGTAAAAAGTAGGTTTGGGCGATCCAAAGATATCCTAGGTATATTCCGGCATATACCTAGGATATGCTAAAAGTCCACTTAAACAAGGGTTTGCCCCTAGGGGCAACAAAAAATGTATTAATCCACATTGTAATCGAGACCATTAGTGTTGGAACAAAATGCTCATTTTATACCTCTCAAACATTAAAACCCAACAACAAAACCAACAACGTGTCTCTCTTGAAAAACAATCAATATGTGTAAAAGTATTTTTTGTTTCTGAGAAGAGCTATTCGACATATATGTTGAAGTCAAGAAGTGTGCAATAAAGACAACATGGTATCCTCAAACCTTGACATCATATAAACTCCAATGGATCTTGACTTCAACATGCATGATAGATCATTGCAAAAAAGTAATCCAAATGTTTAGGTGAACGTTATATTAGTTTAACCTATTCGAGTGTTTTCCTAGCCTAAGGCCATGTATTGTCCACGTAACATCTTTAGATGGTTAGTGATATTTTGAGTTTCTTGCTCTTTGGGATTATAGCCCTTACAGACCAGAGGTTTATAAGGTCTTTGGATTCGAATTTTTGGCATTTCATTCTCTCTCTCTATCTTTGTTTTCTTTTTTTTAAAAGCCCCCATGACATGAAGTGGGTTTTGTCTTTGTTTTCTTTTCTCAAAGCCCTCATGACATGAAGTGGGTTTTGCTTGATCCTCGAGGGGACAAATAACGGACAACTTGATCCCTCAAGCCATTTATTTTACACAAATAGATTAGAACAAATTTTGGCCCTTAATATTGACAACAGGTGCAAGCATTATAAGTGATACATTCTATTTTAAATCTTTTCTACCAATACTACATTACTAAGTCACAGAATTCCCATGATTATATTTCTATCATCAACAATTCCCCATGTCTTTGCCGACGAGCCACATATTTTGCAATGGCTTATAGTTACTTGTTGAAAAATTAGATGTGAATCCTCTATTGCTTTTATTCTACATTGCCACCAACCAAAAAAACAACGACAAAGAAAATAAAGGCAAAGGCATGAGGGCATTACCATAGAGTAAAACACGCAAGGCCTGCATATTTCGAAGAATATAACCAACAACAAAAATGAAATCTCGTTTATGAGAAATATAAAACTGCTTTACACAAATAACAGATCAAATCTAGTGTTGGTCGCCATCTTTCGGAGGCGGTTATTTGGCCACAACTAGAAAAAGAAATGGGACATTAAGCTAGACAAGGCATCAAGCGTGGAAAACCAAATCATGCTTACATTCGTTTACCTCCACAAAATCAAGGATCAAAGCATCAATCTTGGCTACATTTATTTTCAACCATTAACCAGATCGCTCCGTAACTCCGCCAAAATGTGAACATTCTGAGACTTAGATCTTTATAAAGATATTAAAGCACAAATATGAAATGATTCGTCTCAAGTTAGGATTCTGGGAAGCAAACTTACCATCACATTTTTGCCTCAACGGATAAACATTGGGTGAATCTGAAATGCCTACTGTGATGGCGCCATGCCCAAAGCCGATAGTGGGTGTTGGCGACTCCCCTTCCTACTCATCCTAATCCCAAGCATTCATCGGCTATTTCTCCTCCGCTTTCGATATGAATAGGGCATGACGGCTCTAAACTTGGTCAGGAGATAAATTCTTCCAATTCCCCCTTCTTCCAACACCGGTTCCACACCGGCTTATGGACCTCATTTGTAATGCTTCAAGGCAAGTTTGTAACTTCCTAAACACTGGGCACATCATCAACAATGCGGCCAGAGCATTTACGAAGGTAAAGAGTAGGTTTTAGTAGTTACAACATATCCTAGGTATATTCAAAGATATACCTAGGATATGCCATAACTTTCCCATAAAACAAGGGTTTGCCCCAGGGGGGCAATAAAAAGAGGTACTCTCCTTTCAAGTGATTTTATTGTTAATAAAATAGGAAAATCACTAAAAAGCCCTATACATTACAAAAATTACCAAAATACCAAAAAACACCTTCACAAAACTTGTGGGTGAGAGTGAGATCATTCCACGACGGTAGAAATCATCTAAAACAAATTTGGAATCCTCGAAGGTTATAATGTTTTAAATACATGTTTTAACAAGCGACTCGTAAGAGCATAGAATTTCAACTCTAATTAAGATGAATTTTCATTTTGTTGAAAACATCTTATCATTGATTTACCACTTTGTGTGAAGATGACCTTTTTGGGTTAATGAGCCATAAACTACATTATCCTATGTATCACCTAAAATGCTTTCATTTGGAAACCCTTTTTCGTAATTTTTGCAAAATATAAGTGCATTTGGTGATTTTCCTCAAAATATTTGCTCACATTTGTGAATGGCACTTTCTTAGCCAAACACCATGTTTGTAGGGGCAATTTTTGTAGTTTTGTAGAAACATAGCGGCACGGGTAATTTTTCCCTATATTTAATTTGTCAAGTTTGTTAATAAAGGACACGGCATTTACCAAGGCATGCTCGGTATGGATAAAAGTTCCATATGAAATCCAACAAATGCAAGCCTTCGATCTAGCCCCATTTTGCTATGCCTAATCATTTTCTTTCTCAAAATGTTAGAAAAGCTTTGATGCATCCGGACAAAAAAGGAGGCACTGTACTCAACTTGGGGACCTCCATGCTATGTGACCATCCGGCCAGCACAAGAATAGATCAAGCTTCGGGAATCAACTTCCACAAAGAAGCGTCCATTCCTACAATATCGGTGAAGCGCCCATATTTCTAGACCGCCATTCTTCCATTTGGCCGCCATCCTCATCGATATGGAACTGCGGAAGAATGACTCTGTTTTAAGTTTTTTGTCGACGATTATTGCTATCTTCAACGGATCACTATTTTCTTCGATACCCTTAAAAACCCAGCCCATAACGAGGCCACTTTTATTGTTTCCAGATCCAGCGAAATTGCAACTTTGCATGGATTGATAAGATCCAATATGGGAGATAACGACAAAATTTACAACCCATATGTCACCGCAATCTTGGTAAAAACAAGTGATTCCTTGAATGCATCACCATGTCCATGTTCTTAGTTTGCCTCATTCAAGCGTCTAATTTTGATGTGGGGTAACCGCATGCCCGCTCACATGATGGAACATACTCCCTTACCAGCCTACCGGTTGGTTTATCTTCATTTGAATATTGAGTTGATACCTCATCATGACGGTGCACCCTTGATGTATCCGAAATGGCATGGGTTTTGTAATATAAGTGCAAAATTCCAACATGAATATAAGTTTTAATATATCACCTAAAACCAAGGTCTTCAAATGAAATCAGAAGCGCAAACTCGCCCTCCTGCAATATCCTCTCGTAGCCTTTTTCATTCTTGAAAATGCGATTGGATTGTTCATTAAAAAGGCGATGATGGCGAGAATGGTTTGTTGCTTGAATTTTTATTTGGTAGCATTGATCGCGAAGCATTGTTAACTTACTGATGCCACGCACCTAAATATAAATCAAAAAATGATATGGAAACGATTTTATAAACCACATTAATAAAAACGTCTTCATGAGAATGATCTTGCATATGATGGATCAAGCCCCAATCTTGAGGGACTCTCATAGTCGCCTTGTAATTAACGACACTAAGTTGTGTATTTGTTACGACAATCTGTAAAAGGAAGAACAAGTGAGCCGGCATTTATGTTCTAAACCATCAAATGCTCTTCTTCCAATTTGAAGACAACGACCAGCATTTTATCTACAAATTTAAGACTTCTGGGGATCAGATTTTTGCTTACCAAATGGAAAACCTTCATTGTAGGTCGCTTGAGAGAAAAGAGAGATACAAGAAATACCACGGCTTGGTCGAACCCAGTATTTTTTATTCTGACGAAGGATGACTATTTACCAGAATCCACCCGGTGGAGGAAGCGATGGCGGCATCTCCTGCAAAAGGATAAAAAAAACCATCATCCCTTATAAACTTTTGTTGCCACTTGTGCATGCATTGTCCATGATTTCCACTGCTTTAATATCAATATTGATATTTTCCATTCGGCCTTTGCATATTATGCCCGACAAACCCTAGCCATATAAACAAAGATGACTTAGATTTGGCAAAGGACTATGGGTTGCCAATTTTTATCACAAACTTGAATAAAACAAGATCCATGAGACAAGTCACCAATTAAGACCCTTGCACAACTTACTCCATATGTCTTTCAGATTACCTCCAATTTGTAAAATCATCGGAAGCTTTGTTGGGGGGATAAAATGGAATCTGAACAAAAACGGTTTAAAAAAGAAAGTTTATTCAACTATATTCACTAAAAATATTTATGCACAAAAATAAAACATATACAATACGGGCTACAAAACTCTCCTAGAAGATCATGAGCAACTATGGCGATTATCACGTGTTCATTGAATACAAAAAACAACATTCGGGCTTGTGCTCAACAAGATATTTTCCAAGCTCTCTACTAATGAAAATGCACACTAACGAGCTTTTACATATCTTCCTCTCCTTCCATTTTGATGCCCATTGCTTTTCGTATGCCACTACAAGACCATCGGTTGCCACGAAGATATCACAGGCAACATGTTCTTTTACATGATTTGAACATATATCTGGTAACATTATCGGGCATAGCATGAATTGATGTACATTCACATCCTAGCAAGATCGCCCACCTTTATCACATCATTGTTCAAAAGGATGCTAGCATCGGTTATGGATAACGGCATTACTAGCCTTTTAACCAATAAAGGAGCTTTATGACTTTGAAAAGTGGGGCTTTCGTTGGACTCCTGGAATGGGATAAACCGCAAGTTAATCATTAAGAAATAAGATATCCATGTTCATGAATTGGTATACCAAAAAATTGCCTAGGTGGATGGGAACCTTCTATCGAGATATGATTCCTGGGCACTGCATTGGGCGGAAAAGAAGTGCAATAAATAAACTTAGCCCGATGGTCCAATGGAGGAAGGGCCTCAATTTCTTCTCTATACCATCAAGTGCCCTGAAAATCTAATCATTACAAGCATTTCAAAAAATAACATGGCCTAAGAAAATCAACCCGGCTTGACATATCTTGTGGCATAAGTTGGTACGGTAGAAAGCATAAGCGAGTTACCTCCATCGTTGATAATCTTTGTCCGAGAATGAGCTCAAACACGGATGGGTGCAGTTCGATGTGCTTTCACGGGCTTGTCACTTCATCTAATCAATTTAGCGGGCAAGCCTTCAAAACAGAGCCTTTCAATCCTAACACGCTTAGGCGGCCGGATGCTCATACCCGGAGATTATTTCAACTTTGTGTCTGCCCGGTTCAACATTGCGGTGCTCGGGGCACGGCATCCGGAGGCCTCGAAAGTACTCCAGCTCAATCGCATCCTAACGGACATGCAATTCTATAAGTCTTGTTTTCTTTACTCTGGCTCAATGCGCATCTAACGGACATTGCATGGTAAAGGGGTCTTACCAAAGCGGGATGGATTTCGGGGCACGCAGCCTTCAATTTCCAACCCTTGAGCCTAACTCCGGCTCTTATCTAAAGCTAATAGTCATTTATGCGCGCCCTCTTGCAAAAACCCGTCGTTCGGACCTCTCAGGTTGGCCGGGTTTCGAAGCGGCTGCCACCAGCAGTGACCTAGCATTTCTGGTAATCCTAAGTTTTAGTCCATCCCGGCCTTATCCTAAGGGATGATATTCTAGCATATACCTAGGATATGCCTTTCAAACAAAGGGTTTGCCCCTAGGGCAACCCAAAAAAATATAGATTGAGATAAAAAATAATCACATAAAACTCACCATGTATATTGGTTAAAGTAGTCTTATTAGGACATTGAGTTATTTTTGGTAGAGTTTGAGCCCCAGTATTTCATATTTTAAAATCTTAATAGAAGGTTCGATATTCCCTCAAAACCTTAGCGAAATTGTATTTCATATTTCAAAATCGCATAGGCACCTCGATCATAAATGACGGCTATAAGCAAAGCGAGGAGGTGCTCACGGGGCTTTATCACGATTTGGGTCATAGGATCGGCGAATCTGACGGCCGTTGTAGTCAGGGTGCACCTAAGTTTAGAATATGTAGCATAATAACAAGGGGGTTGGTTTTGTATTTTGTACTATTTTTCTATGGTTTTCATATGATTTCAAAAGCGTATTGCATAGAACTACTAATTTAATATATCTAGAGTGCACATCGCTGCATTAATGTTAGTGTTTTTGTTCAATGGTTTTGACCCATGGGCCATGTTGTATTTTTCTCAAATAGCGTGTGAGGCTCCTTCACATGCAACCCTCGAGCCATTTAGAAATAGGGTTGTGTTATCCCTGCTAAATATCGGCACCGTGGTAATGCCGGCAATCCCGTCCGTCAACAACCGCGCGCGGGACCCTCGGAGTCTATCCGCACTCTGGGACCTCCGTGTAGTCTCGGGAAGGGTTCTGAGAGATGTCTTGGCGCCCTTCCCCATGGGCTCCTATCTGTGAAGCATAAACACGTTAAACTGCAATATTAATACAACATGCTACCGAAGGGTAGCTCAATCGCATATCCAGATGCAAGGAACATAATCATATACCGCCAAAACATGAGGATATTTCACCCGTGGATCCGAATACATGAGGGAATCGGCCGACTAGATAGGCCTCAAGATAAATGACCGTCATAACACGAAATTTGGCATAAGACAATAGCTAGGGTTGACCACTCCATCCCCGTACGCCGCTTTAAGATGGGCTTCGTCAGGCTGTGGCATGACTGACGACTCTTCCCAGGATAACACATCCCATGGTATCACCATCGGGACTACTCAGGTTGTGTTGCATCTCCCTAGGGTAGGGAAGGGTTGCATCTCCCCTTCAGGGGGCCTAGAGGCTCCACCATGCTAGAGAATCGTGGGCGACACACGCATTAACCGGACCGAACTAACCCCCCCAAACAAAGAGCCAAGCTCACACGCAGCTCTTGAGAGGGGGCAACACCATTGCCCGAGGGAGGTGTCGGACCCATGCAGCCCCACCGCGAAGTGGCCAGGCCATAAGCCTAGCCCACTATGGGATCCCGGCCCCCACTTCGGTGGGATCCTCCCCCATCTTGCCTCTAGCCCAGATTTAGTGTAGTGAGAAACATCTTAGCCTCCCATTTGGGTGGGTTCCTATGCATGCCTTAAAGTAATAGGAACTAAGGGATCTACACTAGAGCATACTACATATGGCCCCTCTACCCCCTTCCCAACACAAGAGGAACAATCATGATCAACCATCATCACATAATCATCATGAACAATATCCTTATGAACATCTTAACCTAATCATACATATCTAACTATCGGGTTAGGGTTCCTTGATTAGGGTTCTAGATGTTCAACAAAAATCTAGGGTGGCTCTACTCTAGACACAACATACTAACCCATCTGAGTGCTACCAGGATGAACTAACATGGACCTACTCAACCTACCTCCCCTCGGATCGCTCCCTCCCATTCACGGCGTCTCCATGCTCCTAGGCGTGAGTTGAAGGCTTGCTCCCTCTCGATCATACGCAGACTTTCCAAGGGAACGCTGCTCGAGGCGAGGCTATGTGCGAGCGATTGCTCGAAAGCGGGGTTTGGGCCTTGCGTGGATGAGAGCTTCGGGTGCTAGGTCAGGGAAAAGGGTCTAGGGGTTAGGGTTAGAGCTAATATAGGTGTGGGTCCACATAGGATGACATGTGGCACCACTAGGGTGAGGTGTGGCCGCCTAATAGGGTGAGGCCATGTGGAAATGGGGCTTATCCTAAGGTTATCTAAGTTAAGCAATTAACTTAGATGTGCACCCCTGCCACTTATCCAAGACATACAAGGCTACCTAGGTAGACTTGTATGGTGACGGATCCAGAATATCTCGTATTTTATGGCGATATTCCTTGAACGTCACATTCTCCCCCTTAGGACAATCTTTGTCCCGGCATTGCAGCTAAGGTGACGAATATCTAACCCTTTGCAAAACAACATAAGATCATACACACAAGTTTAGTTTAAACGATCAACTTCCTATTAAAGTTAAGTGTCAAAATTTAGGCTATATTTGTACTTATACAAAATTATATAGCCTTAACAAGGTTCCTTCCTACAATAATTCAAAACATTATTATAAGAGTTATTAGGGTTTCATAATCTAAATTATGGTTCCCCATCTTCTCGTAATCGCCCCCACCTCGAAGCTCCTTCTCACTTTGCACATGGAGCACATTACGTTAGTTTAATTAATAAGTTTGTGGTTTTAGGGGACCACCCCTTACCATACCTTGCACTTTCGATCATGGCCCTTTGGTTTGAGCTTAAGGACCATTTAAGATGATCCCATCATCGCCCATGATCAAGTGCTACCTTGTACTCGATTTACGGTCGGAAAGTACCCTAGTACATCATGCCCCAGGGTTTTAAGCTAGGGAGCGTCTCACGATCCCATCATCACGCCATGATCACTTTGACCTTCACCATGACCCCTATGGCGGTGTGCGACCCCCACATCGTGGCATAGAAACATCCGAGCCGATGTCTCATCGCCGGCACCATGCCTTTCCTTCCTCTCTGAGATGACCCTGGCTTGGTCATGCGCACCTCTGGTGCATGTTGGCCCAGAAGAGGCTTAAAGGCTTATCTCATCATCGCCCACATGTTCCAAGATTACGGCGTATGTATTCCACTAGCTAGAATACATCTGCGAGAACTAGAGGCTAACTAAGAACATACTAAGCTAACCTCTTGGCGAAGTTCTGGTCGACCAAGTCGGAGGCGCCCATCAAGCCTCCTTCATAAATTACGGGTATTGCTTCTCCAAATCTTCAATACCCGGTCGCGTCTTCCGGGGGCAAGTGCTTCCACTTGACCAAATCTTTGGAGGGCTGGACCTCCTAGTTTTCTTGAATGACTTATCAAGAAGTAACTCGGGCACAATTTCAACTTGCTCCCGGTCATTTCCAACAAAGTTGGAGTATCCAAAACCTCATCAGGGGTTAGGATTGTGCCTTTTTCAATAAACTTACGTGGAAGACCTTGTGAACTTTTGAGATGGTAGGAAGATCCAACTTGTAGGCTTGGGGAGCCCTCTCTCCCACAATCTTGAGCGGACCAGCCCACCTAGGGCAAGCTTCTTGCAACTCCCAAAGCGAAGCTTAGCTTGCTTGACCTTGATCTTCAACCACGCTATCAGCCTACTTTGAACTCTCTTACGGTCCGTGTTTGCCGTTTACACTCTTGCCCGGCTTCTTCTTGCCGCTAGGAGGTAACCCCTTACTTCTTCCACTAACTGCTGCATATCTCCTAGCATCTGGCGGGACACTTCAACCTTTGACGGGGTTGTGCCAAGTGTCGAGGGGTTAAACACTAGTACCCGTAATTTACTATGAAAGGAGACATCCGCAATGACTCTGTTTGGCACTATTGTAGGCGAATTCTACCAAGTGGATGTACTCATCCCACTTGACTGCTTATTCCATACAAAACTTCTAAGCATATCTTCAATGATTCGGTTCGTTCTCTCCGTCTCTACCATACATGCGGGGATGATAAGCTGTGCTCATGGAGAGCTTCAGATAAGATGGTTTGAAGAGGTCTGCCTAAAAAGCACTCATAAACTTGGAATCTCTATCCGATATTATCTCTCGAGGCATGCCATGGAGCCTAAAAATCTCCTTCACAAATAGCTTGGCAGTATCTAATGCTGTGTCGATAGTTCTACAAGGCACAAAATGTGCCATCATAGATAATATGTCTACTCGACCATCAATGCATCCTTGCCTCTAAGGGTCTTGGGAAGTCCTGTGATAAAATCCATACTTACCACTTCCCACTTTGCATTCGCCTTTGCTAGAGGTTCCAAAGCTCCTGGAATTCGCTGCTCCGCTTTGGTTTTTGGCAATAACCGGCACTCACGAATATATCTTGCTATCGCTTCTTCATTCAGGCTAAGTAGAAACTTCGGATCTTGAAGTAGGTCTTCATAAACCACAGATGCCCACGCTATTGGGCTGTGTGTGTGTCATGAAGGATTAGCTTCCTTATACCCGATTCGGGCACACACAACTTATCCTTATGATACAACAAGTTGCCTTCCTTCTTATAATGCTTGAAGGCTTCTCGTTCTTTATCTCGTTTCCGCCTCCTTGGAGAGGCTTTCCCATACCTCCTTGAAATCACCATCGGATGGTAATGTCTCCTCAATTTTCTTGCCATACCCACTCGAAAGAGTTGATATAGCATTACAATGTGTTCTCGTTTCAAGAGGTCTTCTAGAAAGAGCGTCACCACATTCAACTTACCCCATTTATAAGCAATCTCAAAATCATACTCTTCTAGGAATTCCATCCACCTCCTTTGCCTTAGATTAAGGAGTGGTTGGGTAAAGATGTATTGGAAGCTCACGGTGATCGTTATCTAGCTGAAACTTCCTCCCAAGCAAATAATGCCTCCAAATACGAAGAGCTCGACAATAGCTAGAAGTTCGATCATGGGTTGGATAAGCTCGGTGTCGTTCAACTTCTTGGAATCATAAGCGATTACTCTTCCTTCTTGCATAAGGACTCCACTGCCGCTATCTTACGCGTCTGTTGCTACTATCTTGTCCTTATGCGGGTTTGGCAAAAAACTAGTAAATCTTTGTTATTAAGGCTTTCTTAAGCTTTTCAAATGAAGCTTGAACATTCTCTACCCAATGTGCTTTCCAATCTTTCACCTTAACACTCTTAGTGAGAGGTCCGTCAAGGGGCCTTCACTTAGCGAAGCCCTTCGCGAACTTTACATGTAATAACTTTGCCGGACCACAAAGCTTCTTACCTCCCACATTCTTTGGAGCTGGCCAATCCCTCTTTGCTTCAATCTTTGCGGGGTCGGTGGAGATTCCTTCGCACATATGACATGGCCCAAGTACTCCACTCTTTCAGTAGCAAAGTGGCATTTGGAGAGCTTTCCATACAAACGATGCCGCCTCAACTTTTCTAACACCCTTCCCAAATGCTGACTATGATCTTCAATAGACTTGCTGTAGACTAGAATGTCGTTGAAGAAGACAATGACAAACTCATCTAGGAAATCTCTGAAGACGTCGTTCATGAGGCGCATAAAAGTTGCTGGAGCATTCGACAATCCAAAGGGCATTACTGTAAACTCAAAGTGACCATACCGCGTTCTGTTATCTTCTTATCATTATATGAAGATAAATTCAATTGTCAAAAACCAGATATGCAGCACAATATGGATAGAGGGAAGAGGAGACAAACTGAAAGAAAAGCCACATCTGGGCACCTCCACTAAACCAATAACCAGAATACAATGCTGAATCTTGGCTCCAAAAGACATCCAACAAAAGCAGCCGGAGAGAACAGAATTAAGAGCAAGATACAAAAGTCAAATAGGAATAGCATCCTCTAATACTAGAAGCCATCCTCAAATCAACATGCCAAGAGGTGCCAAAGCAAAAGAAATGACAAAGAAAAAAAGCTTTAAAAAGAACCACGAACAACACATTCGGAGCTTTCCAAATTGGCTAGGTACAAACGGAGAAAAATGGGGGGGGCTAGATAAAGACTGGCGAAAGTGAAACTAGGAGGCCCTGCCATCGAAGAACACAAGCAACTACATAAGTAAGATATCTCATATCCGCTTGAATCAATGGACTCAACCACTCCAATATCCCAACTATTCACACAACAAACACGCTCAAAGCCATATTTAAAATGTGCTTGGGAAATAAAAAGGAGGATCAATGTAGCTAATGCATGTTAATGCAACATCATAAGTCTTGACATAATAAGGGAAGCAGAAATTCAGTCCTAATTTTCATCTCAACAAGATTTGAAACCACAATAATATTGAGAACTTAAGCCACAATAAAATTTTAGGAAAATTGGAAATGAAAGACTTATCACGGGAAGGTTAGTCATCACCAACATGTCACCAACATCTCGTTCTTCTTAGCATAAAGCAAAATAGAAACATCCATGTTCTTCCTGCAAGATAAAGCAATGAAATAGAACTGCAGGAATTCACGACTGGATTGCAAAAAGCGCATAGATGCAAATTCATATCGCATAGCATCCCCTTATTCGAAACTCGGCACTAAAATATCCCTTCTTGTGCAATAAGTAGAAGTGCTGAAAATCACAAGTCCAGTATAGAGTAATAGATCTCTGAATAGATTGGTTGAACAAGAAACCAATGTCAAAAATCAGGACAAGAGTCTTGAGCGTGGAGATGTGCAAATAATGCCTAGTGCCACAAAGTAACCACAACAACCACTCTACTCCAACACGCTCAATAAGAAAGCCTAACAAATGTATCGAGAAAGGAATAGCAAGGAAAATCGACAACCAAACAAGGAGACAAACACCCAACTTGAGAAAACCCACGACACATTGAAGAATCGCCCTGGAACGCCCAACGAGATCCTTGAAACGACCAAGCCCGATGCCAACAAGTCTTCCAACAAAGCAATCATTAACAAGAAACTTGAAAGATGAAAAATAGAAAAGGCCTTGCATCATGGCCGGAAAAAGAGAGAAGAAGCGGTGTAGGAAATAGAAGGGATCAAAACTCGTTTGCCTTGGTCAAGCGGCTACCGAAAACCACACATAAAAAAAAATCCGCGGGTTCGAATCGAAACAAACAAGTAAAAAGGATGACAATGGGGCTTTGAGATCGATCCGCTTCATCGCCACCATTGCTAGAGGAAAAACTTAAAGGATAAACACGGGTCGAAGCCGGACCTAAATATAAGAGCCGAAAATGATCTTCTGAGAAAACCTAAGATAGCTTTGAAAACCGAGACTAAACAAGATGCTTGAAGACTAGTGCTTTCTAGTCTAAACAACCCCGCAACAACTGCTCATAACTCCTTTGATATAGGCGAAAACAAAATGGAGCAGATAACGGCTTGAAAACCAAACCTGCAATACGCCTCAGCGGGCAAGAGAGCAACACGGAGGAAAGAATGGCAAACACAAAAAGCAGGGATTGGAAGCAAGAAGGCTGCAGAATCGGGGCTCCAGGCGCGAAAAAAAATCCAGCCAAATTTTCGGCAGGCGTAAGGAACCAAAGAGGCTCAAACAAGAAGGACTAAACTCGAATGCAAGAAAATGGAGGAAATTGGGATGTGGGGAATCAAAGCGAAGCGTGGAGATGAAGATGCGTTGATGAAGGAAAAGAAAGATCAAGAGGTATATAAAAGCAGGAAAACCTAAGCTGTCGGTGCCTAACTAACTAAATGGTATTGGTTTTGACAATTACATAAAGCGGTCTTGTGGATATCTTCTTCCTTTATCCTTATTTGGTGGTATCGACCTTAAGTCAATCTTAGAGAATACCTTTGCTCCTTGGAGCTGGTCCATCAAATCATCAGCCCTTGGCAATGCATACTTATTCTTTTATCGTGCGCTTGTTGAGTCACATAGTCTATGCACATTCTTAAAGCCGTCTTTCTTCTTCACGAAGAGAATGGGTGCTCCAAAAAGGAGACACACTTGCTCTAATAAAACCAAGCTCGAGCGGTTCGAGCCGCTTCTTGAGCTCAATCAACTCCGGGTGCTCATCCCGATGGTGCCTTTTGCCGATAGGTTTAGCATCCGTGCCAATGTGATCTCACATTCCACACCCCTATAAGGTGGTAGCTGCAGTTTCATCGGAAATACATCCTTGAATTCAGAGATAAGCCTAAGGCTATGGCTTGGGCAATCTTTCCCTTTGATCGTTTCCATCCCCGCTTATTGGGCTCAATTGCCTCCAATCAAAAAGTAATCCACCTTATTTCTTTCTATACTTCTTCCCCTACTGTTTCAAAGAAATACACCGCATAGAAGAAGATGCCTTCTTACCTCTCACTATGAATTTGGTGCCGTCTGGTGTTTGTCATGGCAACTTCTGCACCTGGCCGGTCGACGACATGGCTACCGGCTTGAGGAACCGGCATTCCTACTATAAGGTCATACCTTCCAATCTCCATGACCTCTGCTTCCCATCGACCTGATTCCTTACTTCCACTAAGGTCTATGTCTAATGTGATCCTCCTCCCCTTAGTGTGAGATAGGCGGCAGGTTTTGCCATAGCAACCTGCCTTGGCTTAGACTTCAATACCTTGTTCTTCATTAGGCGCAGCCAGCCTAGGAGAGGCTTGTGAGAGCTACCTGTGTCTATCAATACTAGATATGGACTGCTATCTATGATCCCTCACCAAGAATAATATTTGTTGGTGATTTTCAATGTCATCGACTCAATGTTTGCACATATGTGACACTCACCATCAATGAAGTCCCGGGGGCCTCATAAGTTGTCGCATTAAATTGCCATCCTTGGTGAATCCCAATCCATAAGCTCGCTAACAGGCTGCCTGCATGATCTATGGGCAATCATGTGTTCGTGCCCCGGGTTTGAACTTTTAAAACATAACTATCTCGATGCATCCTCATCTCTTCTCGCCCTTCACGATTTGTCTAAGATCGCTTAAGTATACTGCCTCCCGATGCGATTCTGCGGCTTACGGTCCCAAAGGTTTGCCACAGGATCTTCCTAACCGCTGGCCTCTGATGGGCGTCGCTGATTGCTTACTTACTACAGTATTGCCCTTGGCATACTCAAGCCTTTCCCTTAAAATGCTGTTTCTCACATTTGGAGTTGATGGTGCCTCTTCAAACTTATAGCTTTGTCTTCGCCTCCGCGACGACTTTGGGTGGACTAGCCTCTTGATATTGCTGTTCAACCCCTCAATGGTAGGTATCCGCCTGCCTTTCCGACGATGCCAGAACATGGAGCCTAAGCCTCATAGATTCTTCCGCGATACTTAGCCACACGGACAAGCTGCCCTGATTCAACTGTAAAACTACTTTGGATCTCATCTACTAGTGTCCATCTAGGCACGTGGTGTTTTGAGGAAAGCCTTCAGAGGTCTTGAATCGCGTTGTTCTTTGGAGCCCTCAAGTAGGACTTAGCATATCCCTTCCACCCAGGATCATTGCTTCGCCAATAAGGTTACCGTAGCAACTTTCCCTATGTCCTTATCCTTCATACCATAAGAGCGCGGGAACTCTTCCATCTCATCAAGCCAAGCTTACATTAAGACGTTCAAAGACGATGATCACGGTCCCAAGACGATATCAGACTTTGCTTTGAATGCCGTACTGCTAATTCCCCTTCCGTGGCGTGTAATAAGCGGATAGCCGAGTAAGAAGTAGCCCTAGGGGCAACTTGCTAGGAGTGTTCATATATTGTTAAATGTGCACATGTGCACATTAATGAGGGCACACCTTCCATGTTGGCATATTTTGCCACCTAGCCATTAAAGGCAAGTGGGGCCTTTCCATTATCCCATGCCTGGGTAATAAGAAACCCTAGCCTAAAACCCCATGTCTATTTAGGTAGGAAAACCCTAGCTTGCTAGTTTTTCAGATCCTTAGGGTTTTAGAGCCTCGGTTTGGCTCAAGAGCAAAACCGCCTTTCCAGGAAACTTATTTGTTTAATTGCTTGATCGGTTGGGCCGAATTCCATCATTTCCGGGGATGGTTGAACTCAGTCCCGGGAGGAGCCACTCAAGGATCGGTATTTGGTCAATTTAATAGCTTAAACCGATCTTCTAGTCATAGAATGTCAGTGGGTTTAGACTATTAAATTGCCCATAATAGCTAACTAGAACTTAGATCTCGGACACTAACTAAAGAACCCTAACTCTATGATTAGATCTAGTTCTTTAATTCTTTCCTGCGATGTGTTTGGATGATGTATCTCGTAGGAACTCCTTGTATTGGAAAGGGTAGAGGCCCAAAACTTTAGTTGATGCTCCTAGAGTAGCCTGCAAGCACAACGTAGATTCGCCTTTGTGTCTGAGAGCCACACCGGTTGTGGGTGAAGGGGCCGACGGCTAAGAAGCGAGGTTCATGTCCTAGCTCTCAATCGATCCCCACAGTTGTGTAAAGCCAAACCTGGGGATCATTGTGACTAGGTCTAATGGCTTACCACCGAGTGCGGGTAAGGCATGGGCTCGGTTAATTCGTGAAGTGGTGTACACTTTCCATGGGTTCCCGGTCGAATCTGGTAAAGGGCCCCTAGTCACCTCGAAGTTAGCATGTAGATCTCGGAGGAGTGATCCCTACCGCCCCTCTATTTGGGAGGATGAGACCAGAATAGCCTTCGCTATGCATCCGGCCGGAGCCTGGTGGTCGAGCACTTTAAACCCTGCAGTGTGCACAGAGGGCGGATGGAGTGGACAACCCTATGCCATGTTCTTATGCCGACCAACTCCATTGCCGCCGGATACCTGCGGCTCGAACTAACTTCCTCGAGACCCAGCCGTCCGGTCATCCTTTCAGTCCGAGCCTTGGGTAGGATCCCCTATGTGATAATGGCGATCTTTGTCCATGCAGGATATGAGGGGAGGACCATCTCGAGATGGTCCACGGGATGTTGATGTATGTGCTCATCGACATGTATGTTACGCTTCGCTGACTTAGTAGGCCCCAGGGGAGGGGTAGAATGACACCTCTCCTCTTCCCCATCGGGACTCATTACGTGGTGCAGTGATATGTGGAGGGTCCTCAGACAAGATGGAGTTGGTGTGGGGAAGAACTCCTGTTTTGTATACCATGAGTGCGTTGCAGATATTCCAGTAGGGGAACATTCCCATTTCCCTCCATACCACCGCCCTTCCCACGAACCCGACCCAATTTCCTAGTTTCCACACGCTGCTCATAGCAATCACATTTTCTTTTGATAATCATCTTCCTTCTTGCCCTGCTCTTACGTGGGAGGCCTGACTCACTTTCGAAAATAGAACCGCCATGACTGTCTGGTGTCCATGAGCTCGAGCTAGGTGGTGTTGACTCCTTCTCGCTTTCTCCTTTTCCTCTTCCCGTCCCCCGACATTTGTTTGGGTCCGCACGGGATCGCTTCGAGGGACAGATCTCTCAGAGATCCTTGAAGTCCGGCAGGGTAAACCCGAGACACTCTTTGTCACGCGGATTTTTGCTAACCGAGGAAAGAAACAAGAAAAACTTCGGATAAAAAGCAATTGCAATAATAATGAAACACACAAGACACTTGTGGAGAACATGGCAATCCATTGATCAAAACAAAGTGTACAATGAAGGCTCAAAAGAGCGCACAACAAAGACCAAAGATGTCTGCTCTGTAGTGACACAAAAGAACACTCGAACCTTTTTGAAGGAGAGCAAAAATGCTACAATATATAGGAACACGGAGGGCCTACTGGCTGAACCCATCCTCATCATGACAACGCTCACTCCACCACTTGGGCAGGGAACAGGAATCTGAAATGGCCCCGCTACTCAGACAAGTAGTGGCCCGCAGGTCCTACCTTTGGGTCTTCCGCTTCTTGAGGAGCTTTTGACCGTAGTCTTTGTGGATCCTTCTTGGACACCGTGGCCAGGGGCCTCCCCATGCAGACAGGTATAGACCTGCGGTGTGTCCGCCAGGCACGGGGGGCTAACACTCCCCCCTACCAAACTACACTTATTGGCTAGAAAGGGGGCATGAATTAGGGGTGGGAATCCTCGTTCATCTTTCTTCGATCTTGAATATAGAGATGAGGGAGGCTCGACATCATATTCAAGTGTTGTTGTCTCTTTTCCGATTTGCTTGAGTCTGGATGCCAAACATTGTTTGCTCCTATGAAAGCCTTCAGAAATCATGTTCTCCAAATGGCGTGGATCTCGGGATGGAAGATTTGTGATCTCCATGTATAAGACAAGGTCCAACCCGGAACTTTCCGGCATTTGCATTGGGGTTGCAAAATGGATCGGCACTTGGCGTTTGTGCATACTGCGAGTATGGTCATGAGTCTTTGCCTGACTCCTCTTGGCCGAACAGGATGGATCAGCTGAAGTTTTGGCCTTGGCAAGGAAGGTTACAAGACCGTAAATTGCATCTTCCAATGTTAACACGCATTGGGCATGTATATCCAGTTGTTGGTGTTGTCCAAAGTCTCATCCTCCGCCATTTGGCGTCTGGATGAAGTGTGGGTCCCAACGCTTGTCTCACGGCAAATTGCATTGGGTGTCCAATCTGCATGTTCTTTTGACCTTGAGTCGAATTCTTGTCTCCATCTTCGGGAATTGACCTTGATCGGTGGGCATCAAAGCTTGCTAGTGTACTCGGTTGTTTGGGGGTTGGTGCGGTCATCCTGCATACATTCTTGGAATTCCAATAATATCTTCTCAGTTGTTTGAATAATCTCCATATGCAATCGGAATGTACATGTCTTTATCCGCAGTCTGAGGTCCCACCATCGGGGAGGACGTTCTGTTTCAGCTCCGGTGCGTTGTGCAAGGAAGCATAATGTTGTAAGAACAACTTTGCAAGGTCAAGTTCTTGTTCGTGAGTTGTATAGTGTCGAAGGAGCGTGCCAAGTTCAAATTTTAGCCATAGCTCCACTTCTTTACATAGAAGAGGCATGTATTCCGGGGTATCTTGTAGAAATTTTGTATCTTGGAGGTACTTGTTCTTCTTGGTCAAAAGAAACTGCATTGCTGTATCTCCTTTAAAAGTTTCGGTCGTTTATCCGGATGAGCTCGAGTAACATGTGCCGTGTAGAAGTCGTGCATGACATAAGCCGGGGGCTATGGTTCGAGAGCCAAATGGTCGATCCGCAACTGTAGGATATCAAAATTGACGAGAGCACAAAGTGTGCCTCGTTCGTGACCAGAACATCAAGGGCCAATGTCATTGGAGATTTCTGATCGAGAGGGGACTTGTGGTATCACCCTTGTTTCTTAGCGTAATAAAAAAGTGTTTTCCTTGCTTGCACATAGTCATAGTAGCGGGCGGCTTGGATAGTCTGGGGAATTTGGAGGAAGCAGTCTGATGGAATACTGCTTTTTATGTTTCGGGACAGGGTTTGTATCGCGTATCTTATATCATGATATCTTGTTGCTCGGGAGCCCATCGGTTCCGTGAGATCGTGTAATCCCACGATATCTTGTTGTTGGGGAATCGAGGAGGACTTGGTCGGGAGAAGCACAGAGTGTTTGAGTGCGGCTATTTCAGAGCCTCTGCGGCGTGTTTTAAGTGAGCTGGTCTAACACTTGTGGAGATCGATGTGAGCATCCTGCAAGGTGTGGTTTTGAAAGTCGTGACCTTGGACTCAAGTATCAAGTTGGGTTTGTCACGAAGTGTCTTTGTTCTCGGTCGGTAGCATTATTCGTGACGACCAGTTGTTTAGCGTGTCTCAAGATCGATGTACTTGGTGTCGTTTTGTTTGAGGGACTCCCTTGGGTTCCCTTGACAATATCTTTAAATTGATGAAGGGTTTTTCGATGGATCATGAATTGATTGTGCAAAGGCTTCTTCTCACGGCCTCACCGATCGACGTCGTCGGTCTTCGGTGTTGTGACCCGGCTTGGAGTTGGTCACGGACTCGTAGCCGTGCCACAGTGGGCTGCCTGTGATTACGGTGATGATCGGAGGGCATCATCAGCTGAGGGCGGCTTCCTTTGTAGGTCCCACGGTGTGAGGGAGGTGGATGGGATGGCTTTGACCGCATCACCCTTGTTTATAGATCCTTGGTCATTCTTTGTGGGTGTCCTTGTGAGTACTGGGATCAATGGGGTTTTGTTGTCCAGTCTTGTTGTTTTCTTTTATTCTTTATTGAGTCCGAAGTGGAATTGTTGTACAAGGTTAATCGTTGTTGTTCCGGTGGTTGGTTAAATGCAGGAATAGGTTTTAGAGAATTGGAATTTCAGGTGGAGGGTGGAGACGCGGGTTGTGAAATATTTGCCCGAGTTGGTTGGGTGCCGAGATTGATGGTGAGAAGGAGGAGAGTTTGGTTGAAGACCTTTCAAAGCATCAATAAGGTCGAGGATGTTGGCTTGGTGGAGAAGGGGGCATGATGGCTGTGGGGTGGATGGATTAATGAAAGCACGGAAGTGGGCTCCCATGGGGCATTCAGGAAGAGGGCGGGGATTTTTTCTGAGTCCGTCAGGTTCTGTTGAAATCTCCACATACAGAGGAGGAGTCCAATTGATTGTTTTCATTGGTGTTGGTGAGGATATAGTACAGGATGGTAGAAACATCGTTAATAGAGGTATTCTTCATGGAGTAACCCAAAAATTTCCTCCAAAGAAACTTGGTAAAGGCATCATGTTGCTTTGGAAAGGTGGACGACTTGGTTTTATGCTGACATTATAAGGAATAAGCGATTTGGAAATATCATATTTACCAATGTCAAGGTAAGACAAAGGCATTGGGCGGATTAGGTAGAAAAGCGGAGGCTATGGTTTGAGGGTTTAGGAGTATGGGGTTGCCATCGACTTGGGAGGCATATCCATCTTACGCCTTCCACGGTTAATACAAATTGGCGTAATTTGTTTCTTGTTGGGGCTTGGGAGTTCTGTTGCGAGGAAAATGAAACAATGGGAACTCACGAGGAGGTTATAGAGTGATGCGGATGTGGGAGGTGAGATGCGGATGACAGGCAGTATTTTGATTTAGCTGAATCCATTGGTGCGTCGCGTGAGTGTTGAGTTCTTGGGTAGAAGCCATCTTGAAGATTAAAGTCGCGGTCAATAGAGTCGGGAAGGGCCAGTGGGTGAGTGAAAAGTGAGGTGGAGTGACGGTTGGGAAGGGTTTTTTTTTTTTTTTTTTTTTTTTGAAGAGTCGTGGGAGACCGCGTGTCGAAGATCGTGGCCGGTTAGTCTCAAAGGCTGCCAGACCAAAAGGTCGTAGGGGAGTTCTGGGAGAATAAAAACTTTAATGGCGGACGGTATTAGCTAACATGATTATCGAGAATATTAAAAAGAGGTCGAAAAGTTTACGGGTACAAAAAATATGATTGAGGGAATGATTGGAATATACGTGAGGTGACCTTTTCGTGAGCAGCGCTAGGGTTGGTGATGGCTTCTGGAATTGGAGTTGGGTTCGTCGGGGAAGAACCAAGGTCGTGAAGATGGAGAACTCACGATAGCGGTCCAGGTGAGAGCTTCCGCTTGTTGGATTACATGCAAGATGAATGACACGTCGATGCATGGCGTCAATGGAATCATGGGATCCTATGGATCCTTGGTTGGAGGCAGCGGCTGGCCGTCAACCGGGAGATAAACTCGATCGCCCGGGGAGGTGATCGGTTAAATTTCAGGTAGTCGCGGTTGTGGGGCTTCCCGCATCCTCCGGGTGGAGTGCCCCGGAGTAAAGGCGAGTGCAGACATGATAGGTTTTTCCCAATTTTGTTAGTTTTAGGACTTTTTCGGGAAAAAATCCACAGTGGTGTAGCCTTGGGCAATTTTGTACATAATAGAAAAGTGTTTCTCATAAATTTGTACAAGTGGTATCTTGTTGTAAATTTTGTTCTTGAGCTAAGGATCTTTGCAGCAGGGTTTGAAATTTCTTGAGTGAAATCCATTGACTAATGTAGGAAATGGGTGCCATCAATTCTTGTAATTGTAAAACTCAGGATGTGGTATCTCGGAAATTTTGTATGGTCGAGCATACGAGCTTGAGTTTGCAGGGATGTTGTTGATATCTCGGTCGTAAGAAGAACTAAGTCGCCAATTTGAAAAGTTTTGTTTTTGATGTGTTTGTCATGCCATTGTTTTGTAGTTGTTTTGCCTTGTTGAAGTCTAAGAAAAGCATCTCTTGAGAAGTTTCATCGAGTTGTTCGATTGATAAACTCGTTCTTGCAAAGGCTAGCGATGGATTATGTTACATTGCTAACTGAAATTTGAGTGAGGTAAAATGAACTCAAAAGGCATAAACCTCTTGGCCATACACAAGTCGAAAAAGGTGTTTGACGATTTGCTACTTTGTATATTTGTATTGTAAGCCCATAAAGCATGTAGGTAACTTATCTTGCCAATCTTTTCTTGTAGAAAGGATCACAAATCTTCTTGAATGTGGATAAGCACCTTGTTTGTGCTTCGGCCAATGGCCATTACCCGCGGGGATAGTAAGGCGTGCTTTTTACATGATGAATATGCGAGATAGTTAGTAGGTTCGGCAATAGTGTGATTGATGAAATGAACTCCCGCGATCACTAACTAATTCTAAGGGACATCAAATCGGCGTGATGATGTTCTTTGAGAACCTTAAATTTGTACTAGCAGCCGTGTTGTCAGGTAAACTGCGCTTCAGCCATTTGGTTGCATAGTCCGTGAAGACTAGAATACTGGCGTGCCCTAGTGTTGATTGCGGGTGGTCCATGGGACCAACAAAATCATACCCCCATTTGGCAAAGGGAGAGGCGTGGCTATTGGGCGTGGCGAGGCGTCACGGGCCGTGGGTCTACCAAGCCTCCTGACAAACATCACTGCGTGCGTGTGTATTTGTGAACATCTTTGAAAGCGTGGGTGATGTACCGGCAAGGAGGAGTTTCCTTCTTTGTGTTGTCTCATTGAAATGACCACTTGCCAAGTCCTTAGGTGGGCTTGTTTGACTAGATAAAGGGGACTTATTGAGGAAGAACACAGCCGATGACACATTATCTTTGCCACATTTATGGATGGCCAGCAACCATCGTATAATCTCGTGCTTATGAAGGAATTGTTGTTTATGCGAAGTTGTCTTTACGGAGAAGGCGTGGGGTCACTTGGCGGGAGTGCGCCGTGAGGGGAAAGCGTTGATAGTCGTGGTACCAATGAGGCGTGGCGGTGAGCCCGAGGGCAGTTGAGCATCAGGAAGGGCATCGTGAACTCCTTGGGGATCATCCGTGTGTATCACGTGAAGATAGTCGGGGGGAAGTGTGGTAGCGTCCGGCATGAATAATTTCAAAGGGCAAACTCTTGCAATATCAATATCCATCCGACGAATTCGGCTGGTAGGGGTTTGGCTTATTGATTAAATATAGAAAGGCTTGATGATCACATAAAAGCGGTTGACTACCAAGAAGATAATAGTCGAAAGCGTTGTACACAAAGATAAGGCAAGGGCTTCCCTTTCAGTGGCCGAATAGTTGCGCTCAATGGAGTTGAGTTTTCTGGCGGGCGTGTCGATGGGCTTGTCCTGATTTGGTGCATACTCTTGGGCTAGAACAGGCTCCAATAAAACTGAAACATCAACATGGACATGGAATGGTTTGTCCCATTGAAATTAGTCTTACTATGCGGAAACCTGTGAGCTTGACTTTGAGTTCTTTAAAAAGCTTGATTTGCATCGGATGTCAAGGTCCATGTGTATAGTTTCCAGTCAGTTTGTGAATTGGATCGTGATCGGTGCCAAGTGCGGAATAAGGTGGCATAGAGTTGACTTTGCGAGAAAGGAGCGTGTGTCCTTGATATTCGCGGTGGATATGCTTTCGATGTACATTGATTTTCATTTGGTCGTTGTAATGAAGTGTCGACTCACGACATGTCGAAAGTACACCGGTGACCGGAAGGTGCACTTTTTCGGATTGAGGCTAATTCGGTTCATCACGGTGGTTAGAAAAACTAGTTCAAGTTTGCCAAATGGTCCCATAGCATTGGGTGTAAGTGGAGAAGTCATCACGAAAGACTTGAAAGGGATGAACTTGCATGTACTCTTGAAAAACGACCAAGCATAATGCGTTGAAATGTGGATGGTGAGTTTGACAATCCAAAAGGAGCGACTTTGTAAGCAAGGTACCCCATGGAGTAGTGAAGGTAGTCTTTAGTTGATCTTCTTCTCGAATGGATGTTTGATTATAACCGGGAAAGCCGTCCATGAGGAGTACATCTAAGTGGCCTGCTACATCTTCCAACACTTGATCCGTGAAGGGAGAGAAATGATCCTTTAAGTGGCTTGATTGAGTTTTCTATAATCCACACAAGCGAATTTTTCCATTATGTTTGGGGGCAATAACAATAGGACTTACCATTCCGGATATTTGACCTCGTAGATAAGTCCGATCAAAAGCTTGTCAATTAAACTTTAACCTTTTCACGGTGGTTTGGGTTAAGCCCGGTCTTGTCGTTATAGATGGGTCTAGCATAAACTAGTGGGAATCGAGAGTTGTCCCAATTCTTTCTTGATACCTCGGAGGTCTTTGTAGCTCCAAGCAAGATGTGCTTGAAAACGTTTGAATAGCGCAATGGCTTGCTCCTAAGATCTTGGCGTGAGGGTCAGCGTGCCAATCGGTTGGTTGATTTGTTCCAATATCAATTATGTCTACTCTGCGGGAGTTTGAATGTGTGGAATGACTTGATCATCACGAGCGATTATTGGGGTAGCTCACCAGTAGGACAAGGATGTTCATGTTGACCAATTTTGAAAAATAGTGGCGTGCCACTAGGGTTAGTGTGGTGTCTTCTTGAGCAGGGAGGAGGAGGGCTGGGGTACCCGTCTCCTCATGTGGAACCAATGTGACGTTGTTACAAGGTGTGTCAAATAAGGGGTCAACCAAGCGTTGCTATGCCTTTATCAATATCCATGTCTTTACATGGTTGATTGTAATACGGGTAAGCCGTGGAGTGGGCAACCCAAAGCATGGCTTGATAGGTGTTGCAAACTTGTTCGAGTCCTTTGTCATGGATTCAGGCGTGATCTCTGAAATGATCGGCGTGGTCGGGATCCATCGTGTGATGAGCTTGCCATCTGTGATAACAAGTTGATCGTGGCCCGATGGTGAATACTTTTTAGCTTGTCTCAAAAATGCGTCCTACTAACATTTCATAATCTCCGGATCTTCTCACCGCTCTCAAACACGAATTCCATAGTAGATTGTAGATCCAATATTGAAGTGGTATTGGTTGTGTAACTCCTTATTAGTCGTGATATGGCCATTATGAGAGCTTGATGTCATAAAGGGGCGTTATGGGCTCCCTTATGCCCCAATTGTCGTCACGAGATTATGCAATAAGATTGTTCTTGTTTATACCCATCCAGTCCGAACATGGTGAGCGGCCTTTTTATTGCGATGTGCATGCGAAGTATGGTGTTGATGTAAGCATTGCATTATGGGTATCGAGGTTTTGTAAAATGTGCTCGTAGTCTTTGGACATAGTTGTAGGATAGTCGTAGGCTGAGAGGAATTTTTGATTTGTAAAGTTCTTGTTGAAGTTCGAGGAGGAT